>VOQJ01013203.1:23691-41818 GCA_015052665.1 Apistogramma diplotaenia
CCGAGGGCTGTGAGGGGGCGGGGGGGGGGGGGGGGGATCTACCTGTGCAACCTCATGTTACCTGTAGCGACACTAAATCTAGCCAAATGCAAAACTAGTAAAAAGAAAACAAAAAACAGAAAAGATGAGGAGGTGGAAAAAATGTCAGTGGCTTCCATTCGTGTTTTGTTGGGGTTGTTGTTAATTTCATAAACACCAAAGAGGCTGAAACTGATCCACAACCCCCTCTGCTACTAGACTGACCAGATCTAACCCCTAGACGTTTCATTGACTTGATACTGTACACTGATTAAAAGGTGTTCCTTTAATTTTTTTGAGCAGTGTACTTTCAAGCACCTGCAATTTTTAACTCATTTCCCAATATTTGAACTTCAAAGGGAATTTTATGCCATGCGTAATAATGCTTTTGAATATCAGTTTAAACAAAGTCTCATATCAGCAATTTAAAAACAGTAGATAGGGAAAAGGAGGAACAATCAATAAAACCCCCAGAATAGATTGCAAATCAGGGCAGCCATGTAATCACATGTATTTAGTCTACTAGTGGCAGATAGGCAGTAACGGATTTGACTGGTAGGTAAATTAATGGAACTGTTGAGGCTGTGAGGTTGACTGCCCTATAGAGATCACATATGTAATGGGGGGGGGGGTGCTTTAAATGACATTAATGCTCAGATCAACTTTAAATATTTCAGCCACCAAACTTTGAGGACATCTGCTTAACAAAAATAAAGTTCAGTATGTGATGTTAAATACTGAGGAAATGTTTAGAGTCTTTGTCTTTGGCTAGACACACTTTCTTTTGGATGCCCCGTTTTCACATGGGTAAATGTATTATGTCTACATCAAGTCCTGTAAATTCCTAAAAAAGGTGACTTTGGTGTAGAAGACTGTGACATACTTGGAATGTGCCCATGCAAATACGGTATGAGCATGCAAACTACAACTGAATAAACAAAACAGACATTCAGCCTCAGGGCCCGTCACTGAAAACAAAACAATGAGCTACTATGAAGAGGAAAAACTATTTTGCTAACAAAAGCATGTTCAATAAGATTGTGTTTGCAGTGTGTTTGACTCCAGCTTCCAATATACGTGTTAAAGGTCTTAGTTATTTACATTGCCCACTTAAGTCAGAAAACCATTTCTGTCAGGCATAAATACAAGGCATGTTAATCAATCTCTCAACTTCCGAAAGTGATGCAGCATTGCAGTCCAAATGATGTGATTCAGTTTTCACATGACACCACCCCTCAACATCACTGAAAACCCAAAACAAACCACTACAACAATTTGTAGAGCTGAAATACCTGGAGGGAAGTGAGTGAATATTTCAGTGAAGACCAAAAGAAAAAAATTCTACAATTCACTGTACAGGCTGTAGTTTGTGTGTGTGTTTTATCATGTGCAGTCCAGATTATGTCTAGCTGTGATGGCCTTGTGGGCTGACCCAGATCCGCCTTCAGACCCCACTGATTTTGTTGCAAGCCAAATGTGACATCATATCACCACAGCTCTGTTGCCATTTACACCAGCAGTGAGGGTGCAAAAGTTTCACTGCAATATTCTCAGGAACGGTAACTGCTGCCACTCAGAAAAAAAATACACATTGGCATAGGAGTTTATTTTCCCAAAGCTTTCTCCAGACCATCTCATCCTTTCAAACCTCTGAGATCCTGCACTGATATATTACTAAAATGGCAGTAGAACCCAACATGATTGCAAACTTGTGTCTTCAATCCGGCTGCCATCACCTGTGCGAGGTTACAAAAACTGAGAAGTGTACGACCAACCAAAGTTACACCAAAGCACAGCTTGCATTAGGGGATGTGACATCACTTTTGGTGTGTGCCACCATTCATAAGGACGATAACAGCGGGTACAATAGGCCCTTTACTCAGTTCATTCTATGCTGAACTACACGGAAGAACAAAGCCTTCAGATTCCACCCCTTCTACTATGAGGCAGTGACAAAAATTAGTTTGTTTCATCACTCTTTCAATAGAACACTGAGCTCCAACTCTCATAACACAGTGACAGTAAAAGTGAAAAGGAGCCGGTGGTACTTTGCATATGAAAAATCTCATGTAATTTTAATAATGACATCACTGTTGGCACATACGAGCACTCAAAACATGTAAGCGATCCCGCCCTTGTTGCTAAAAACATCCCATGAACCCAGAAATGACCCGCAGTACAGCACTGATTCATATGTTATTAGCCTAAGTTTTAGCCCCTGCGACTTCCAACTCCGTTTGCCAGATCCGGTCACATACAAATAGCTATTGCATCTTCAGCAGCAGACCTGCATAAAGCAGCACCTCATGTCTTACATTTGCATGTGTACATTCCAAGGTTTTTCCACACCTTTGTTAATGTGATGACACACATTAATACGGGGTGAACAAGCACCTCCAAAGGGAAGAACGCTCACTAGGGTTTAAATAGCAGGGACGCTCCACCTTTTGGTTTTAGAACTGAAGAAGCCTCTTTTAAGGCATGTGAAATATCTTCAAAATTTTAAAGCCCAGTCACCTTTGTTTAAGGTTCCTGAAATGACATACCAACAGCTTACCATGTCAGAGCATTGATATGCTGGTGTATGTGTCGATACAGGCATACACTGGTCAACAAGGAGGATTACACACCACAGGGTTTTTTTTTTTTATTTCTGTGCTGCTGTTATAGACATTTACATTTATTACTGAGGCTAGTGTTCCCAAACAACAGCAAAAGCAGAGAAATGTAAGATATGCTCACAAACACTGTGAATAGGTGACTTTTTCTTTCCTTTTTTGCGGTAATAAAATGTGTGTTTTCCTTGGGCTAAGTTTGATATGAGTGATGGGGAAAAACTGGGTCATCTATTCCTTTAGGATTTCAATTTTTTTTCCCTTTTGTCTGTGACCTTCAAAATGAGACACATGCACAGGGACATTCAGTAATACAGAAAGAACTCTGACATGGAAGAATGGGAATTAACAACTGATTCCTGTTAAGAGCTGCTTACAGAGTGCCCCAATTAAGTGCTTCTAAGCCAATCATTTTCATTAATTAGTGCTGCCATGTTTTCCTTACAGCTGCCCATTACAAAACAATGATTTAAAACTAGTAACAGTGGAGTTTTTGCTCACCTCAGTCAAATCCAAGCCATTTTTTCTACTCTGTCTTTGCACTGAAAAGATAATAAATCAGTTACACTGATGCTAAAAACATGGGTAAGCCAACCCTTTTCCCTGCAAAAACTGAATCTGGAATCAATAAGGGCAATTAATAATAAATAATGGATTATAACATTGGTTTCAATCAATATCTAGCCCTTTGCAAACAGCATTCCATTGCATCCTCACACCATCTCATCTCTTTTTTGTTTCTAATTGCAGTTTACAAGCATTATAGTTTATTATAATTTTACAATTTAATAAATAAAACTATTAAAAAATGTTAAAATAGTTTTGCTAAAAATATGCATTTTTATATAGCATTTTTAATTCACTTTGTTCAATATATATGACTTGCTTGGCTTTTCTGCCTTTACTATCCTGTATTACTACCACAAGCACTATATAGGAACTGTACAAAACACACCATCTAGACAATGACCAACAATTAATAAATAAACAGATGAAAGAATGTAAAGACACCATTCTGTCAGTTGCCCAGATGAAAAAGTCCAGAACAGTTCTTGTTGCAGAAAACACTTTAGTGCTTGAATTGTCAAAAAAAAACAAACCCAAAACAAAACATGTTATTGTTCTTTGTATGAACAATAACATGGCTATGGATAGGTTGAGGTATTAGTCAAAATGTTTTCAAAGTAAAGTGCCAGACTTAATTCATAAAAATATTGCAACTGGGTAACCATTCTACAATTTCTGCTGTCTAATACCTGATCTCTGACTTGTGCAGAGTGTCCATAGAGAAACTCGTCTAGGATTAGTAGGCCTGAAGGGGCTGCTGGCCAAGAATAATCCAAATCAGAGAAATGAGCCCTCCAAAGTGACGCCACACCTGACAAAAAGAAAGACAAAGCAATGAACTAAGTCTCTCTGTATCCATAACAGCTTTCAGCTATTCAGTCAGGAACTTGTACACTTTTAACACCATTAAAATCTGAGTAAAGTTCCTACTAATGACACAATAACTGTAGTATTTCAGTTTGTCTGGGTCGTCCAGCATACATTATATATTCAGCACACAATGTCAGAAAGCACATTGTATCACATGCTTTCAACCGTTGCACAGTAACGACTTCTGCAGACGCCCCTTCCTTAAGTTTTCTGTTACTTATCATTGCAATGTGGCAGTACCCCTTCTTACTCCCATTAGGCACGGAACCCCCTCCCCCAATTTTAAGTGCATTTGGCTGTAAATTTCCGCTCTTATCGCTTTAGCTGACAAACATATTGGAGGTTACATTCATCCATTGTTTATTGGTCGAAGATAAATGGAAAAACATGGATGGATGCAGGACGAGCATAGAAGATGCAGCTGATTATTAGACATGACAAGAACAAACATGTGGACTACATAAAACAAAATGCTGTTTGCTGAACTACGGCTTATGTGAATGACCACATAGACACTTTAATGAGACAAACCGTGACTTTGAATGCAAACTGAGTAACTACACTACAAGCATGGCCTGTGTAGTGAGTGTATGATTCCAAAACATGGCCTTTTAAAAGACAGCCACTTCGAAAAATAGCTAAATGGTTACTATAAAGCTAATTATTTAATATTTTTGCCAAAATTACTCATACTACAACAATACCGAGAAGGCAGAAAACATGTCATATCTCAGTTATTAGACGGTGACCTTAACTTTATTAAGACTAACAACTCGGCTAGCTTGCTTATGCTAGCAAAGGCAGCTTTCATGGGCCATCTTTCAAGACAGAATTAGCATTGGGTCGTCTATTCCTTGTGTGTAACGTACGCTATTACTATCGACTAGCTAACAATTATGTACTTTGACATGTTACAGGTATGGCTTTCAGCGTGTTTTCGGTTGCCTGGTGGGGGTAAACAATCACGTTTGTTTCTGTAAATGGCTAGCCGAGGACATGGGCTAGCATCAAGTGGCTAACACTAGCTACGTTAGCTAAGCCTCGATCTGTAGGCTAACGTGGCTGTCGTAAACTTGTTATACTTTGACCCCTACCCGATGTGTTCACTCAAAAATAATTGGGGCTTTTTCGACAGTGTGAACGCCTTACCTTTCTAGTTTTTTTAAAAAGCAGGGAAGACTTGACACATATTTTCATTTCAGGATACAATGGACCCCCATAGTGGAGTCTGTGACCCGGCTTTGCTAGCATGATAGCTAATGTTTTGTTTTGTAGTGAGACGGTTTCACCAGAAATAACGTCCCGCTAAGCAAACACTACCGGCTCACGAGGTACTCACTTTACGAAGTGTTTAAGGTTACAAGGTTCCCCCATCTTCGAAATAACCGGTGATCGGCTCTCTAAAACATCAGGCAGCAACGTATACCGACGTTAAATCCATACGGAGCTGTCGGAAATGGTCGTCGGTTCAGTGGCTCCGCTACTGCTGCGCCCTAGCTTCAGCATGGGTGAATGGTGGTGCGACCGAGCTAGCATGCGCTCACATAGTTGGAGAAGAGTTGTAGGGGAGATCTAAAACGCAAATGATCACAAATGCAGAACCTTGGGAAATGTTTACTGACACTCTGATCCCCTCCCGAAATGTTTTGAGCATGTGTTTAGACTTTTTTTTTGTCTCAGTCACTAATCAGAGTGCGTCTCTCTGTCTGAGGCTCCTGTGTTCAGCATCACATGATGTGGGTGCACAGCTGGCGCGAACCCCGGAGCGCACTGCGGCTCAAACAGCGTACCACATAACACTGAAAAGTAAATAAAGATCGACCTTGTTAGAAAAAATGAAACAGTGAATAGGATAGAGATAAAATCTCAATAATAAAAAACCTGCTGTTTTGACAGACATATTATTTCATGCTGAATCTCTGAAAGAGAGCTGTCAGACATAGTTACACTATGATAGTTACACTAGATACAGTTAAACTAGATTAAAAGAAAGCAAAAATGAAAAGATAACTTTAACTTTTAACGAAAATATACTGGAAATGTCTTTCCTTTAGGTAAACGTGTTAATACAAGATTTTTGAGACTGGATTTCAATACTGTGCATCAGTTTCCTTAAAGAAATGCTGTGTTTATATTCTAAACCTATTATAAATATGCTTTATAGTAATTTATTAACTTATTTTATTTAGCTTTTAATAATATTTGGTCAAGTTGCACGTGGCAGAGCTGAAGATGCGAAGATTTTCATTAGGAGTGACCTGGATGGACAGAATTAAAAATGAATAGCCGCATGTTGCATGAAAGATTTCCCACATATATCCTTGTGGCAGTGGAGCTGAGAAAGTGCTCTGCTGCCTCGTGCAGAGGTCTATGGATAACAGTTACTGCATAGGTTTGCTCAACTGTCCACTTGCAGCCAATCGCAGAGGAAGTATCTCAGCTTACTTGGGGAATAAGCATGCATGAAAACACAACTCAGGCACTGGGAAATTTTTTGATTTATTGACAACTAACAATAAATCATGCTATAACAGTAAACATCACAAGGTATAGTAGATAATTTTAAAATAATAAAAACTTAACTAAAACAAGAAAATACTAGATGAAATCAAACTTTAAAAAATTACTGCACCAAATGAATGTAACTCTGGAAAAGACTGTAATATGTTGAACTGTGAAAGCTTCATCATAGAAACGGGAACTGAGGATTAGGTTCTGCTGAAAATATGAATAAGCTATTACAGACCTGAACGGGCTCGGGTCTATTTACGTTTTTATACATAACAGCTTTAGTATCCTCGTAATGTTTCCATGCCAGTACAGTAGATGGCAGCGTGCACCTTCGACCTTGGTTGGCAGCACGCCCTTTGAGGAAGAAGGAGAAGAAAGCCATTTTCCCTTAAATTCTGACAGGATAGCGAGGAAGCCGAACTTAATTGTTCTCAATATCTCTACTGTTCTTGGCATTTTAACGAGTCTTTGGTTGTCTTTTGTGTAAGTTTTGCCGTTTGTTGTGTGACTGCATCTTGGCAGTATATATTTTTAAAAATTTATCGTCATTGCTGCTGGTCGGTCTCGGTTGTCAAACGAGCTAACGCTAAAGCTACAGGCCTAGCTGAGTATTGCTAAGCTCGACGTTGTTGGTGTGAGTGGCAAGTGTTTGAAATACCAGCACTCATCTGGCTAACGAACCACGTGACCTAATTGAATTGCACACAAGGTTACGACCATTACAGATTGTGTATTTTTTTGTGTATATTTTGTCAGCGTGGGGTTGCCGAGGACTTGCCCGGGCCGGTAATGGCGACGTGGTTGCTGGATGCTCGGAGCACCGTGATTTTGATTAGTTACATGCAGTGATACAGATCAATCATTTGTAACGTATTTTACACGCTGGGGGTTTCATTACTTGGATGGCCAACCTGGAAACTTTGTCTTTACTCTTATTTTTTTTCTTCTCCAGTGAGTGTTTTCCAGTTATGTCTATCTAAAAGCTGTTTGGTAAGACTGAGATCTTCTGGTTGTGCGTGGGAAATAATGCATCAAGATGCCACATTAGTTGGTTGTCTTCTTGGGATTGGTGGTATAAAGGCATAAAATTATTTACCTTTTTCAGTCATCTGGTCCGTCTGGGGTTATAGGTAGACACTGGATGAACAGGCTGAGGTTCTGTGTGATTGCATTGTGGTTTAATGGTCTGGAACCGAGCAGTGACCCAGGTTACTGCTCCGTAAATACCAGCTCGTCCTACTTGCTTCATTTAGACAAGGCAACCATTTCCTTATTGAAACAGCTGCAGTGACTGAACATTTTGGAATCACTGGGAGAAGTGGGGTCAAAACAGCAATGTAGTGGCGAAATCTTGAAGAGGAGCAACATCCAGTTTCTACATTTTTTTTTTTTTGTTTTGCTTTGGGTATTTTTTCCCCTCCTTTGTTCATCAGAAATACAACAGACTAGCTGGACCTGTCTGAACTACTTTACAACAAGAAATCTGAACTGCTAATGACACAAAGGAATGCGCCAGAGGAATGCGATTGTTCACCATGGAGTGGATTTTTGCATAAAAGAAGATCAAATCTATAATTGAATTTAATTATGAATTGAGGTGGGGTCTGTGGTGGGTAAAGCATGAAAGTTTCTAACTAGTTGCTTGAAACCTTTTGAAAAGTTAGACTGTTTTGTACAGTGGTGAAGCTAAAATATACATAATGCATACATACATCGAGGCATCATTGTAAGTAACACCAGTTAAGTAGACGGGAATTATTTGCCCAGAACATTGAAAAAAAGCCTGCTTTGGACTTGAACAGCTGTTATACTCTAGCTCTAAAGTGATATTGGAGGGTTGATTAGACAGCATTGTAAATGTAGAGTCCAAGATTTTTCAGTTTGTGAAGTCTGAGTCTCTTGATTTGGAGCTGCTTTGGTTAGATCATTGCTGGTGCAGATAAAGTGGCAGTAAACAATTAGCGATATTACAGTGATTTAGTCCTTTCTGTTGAATTACAGTGCCAGATGAACTGCTTTTTTTCCTCCCCAAGTTCACAGCTGGGTTTATGACAGATCATTGTGCTTGCTGATTTGTTAACTTGGATAAATGAGTGGACATTACTTATAAACTTTGAAGTTGACTCACTATATTGAGGGGTTTCTTTACGTTTTGGGAGTTGGGTGCACATTAAGCTTGTCATATTTCTGTCCACGCTATGTTCAGAAGTAGCCTTTCTTTCCTTTTGAAATCAGTATGGCAATGTCTTTTTGGATTTGCTGCTGTTCATTTTTCTGTGACGTGAGTTTTTGTGTGGAATTTGAGTTAGATATTTTAAACAGTCAGCAAAATTTTACTCTGAAAGCGGTCTGTTTTTTTTATCCCTTAATTTAGCTGTGATTTGAGGATTTGCTCTCTAGAACGTGTGGTGGATTTGTGATTAAGTGTTACTGGTAACCTCTGTGGCTTTTATTTTGCAGTCTTGGGTGTTTTTAAAAGTGGCCGTTTGGGGCATTAGTGAAATGGTGTCTGCAGTGCCCCCGGGATTGCCTTGCTCTTTAGGATTCATGGTGGTATATTGAAATGCCGGGAAATTGGCACGGAGCTGCAGATGCTCTGTTGGCAATAATATTATTCTATATCCTTCTGTCTACAGGTGCTGTTATTTGTGCTTCAGCATGGCGGTCGTCATCCGTTTACAGGGATTGAGAGTCACAGCGGGTGCTGAGGATATTCGCAGGTTCTTCACTGGCCTCAAAATTCCTGATGGAGGGGTGCATATAATTGGTGGGGAGCGAGATGAGGCTTTCATTATCTTTGCGTCAGATGAGGATGCAAGAAGAGCCATGACACGGTCAGGTGGGCTCATTAAAGGCTTGCCTGTTACATTGCTTTTAAGCAGTAAAACAGAGATGCAGAGCATGCTTGAAAGAACTACAAAAATTGTTGAGCTGGATCAGAAGAGGCGACTTGACGATGATGTAAGACATCCTCGCAGATCTATGGACCCCAAGATGGGCAGCAGATCAGGCAGCAGATCGGGCAGCAGATCAGGTGACACACCTCCACCCCTGCTCAAGAGGGCTTCAAACACAGATGATGTATTTCTGTTTCTAAAAGGACTGCCTTTCTCTGTGACTGAAAAGGAAATCTGTGACTTTTTTAGTGGTGTACTTGTTGATGAAGTTGTTTTGGTTAAAAATCGACAAGGATTGAACAATGGGACTGGTTTTGTTAAATTTGCAACGAGAGAGGACGCAATGGAAGGGTTGAAGAGGCATATGGAATACATTGGATCAAGGTATATTGAGATCTTCACAACAACATTAAACGATTGGCATCGGGCTACTGGTGGAATGCCAAAAGCTGTCATGGGTGACAGTTTTCAAAGGGGGAGGTCACCCATTTCCAATGACAGGAATCCACAACACCGTGTAAGGTCAAGATCGCCTGTGGCCCAGAGACACATTGCTCCTTCTGATGAGGAGTACTGTGTTGTGTTAGAAAATCTGTCATTTGCAGTGGAAAAAGAAGATATAAAACAGCTTTTTCATAGTGCAAAACTTGAAGATGACCAGATCCTGCACTTGATAGACAAAGACGGGAAACGAAAAAGATGTGCACTGGTGCTGTTCAGGAGTTTGCGTGACTATTGTGATGCTTTGGCTCATGAAAAAAGACAGTTTTTCAATCGAGTAGTGCATACCCGTCCAATCTCAAGAGAGAACATGATTGCCCTTCTGGAACCTCAAGGTGTCGCTCTCCGACCTTCTGGAAACTCTGAAAGATTTCAGGAGGGGCCTCCGTCTCACTCCAGTGATCCTTATGACTCTGAGAAGATTTGTGTATTTGTGCGGAACTTGCCTTTTGATGTGCGAAAAGTTGAGATTATTGATTTTTTCCACGGGTTTAATATCACAGAGGACAACGTGCATGTGCTGCAGGACAGAGAAGGTGCTGGGGTTGGAAAGGCTGTGGTGGTTTTTGGATCTGAGGCAGAGGCTATGAGGGCACTCTCTCTGGATGGACGACGGTTTCTTGGGTCAGAGGTCATACTCAAGTGCATTTCATGTTCTCAGATGCAGCAGTTGGGTGTTGATCCACCAGTGGCGCAAGAGCCACTGCCGAGAGGGGAGAAGTATTTGGGCAAAAGCGATGAAGCATCTTACCGCATTGATGATGCTTCGTGTCCTAACTTCAGGATTTCTCGTGATGATGTACCAGTGACTAATGCACGGGACCGCATCCATGGGGGCTTTGATTATGAACATCGTGCAGTGCGGTCTCGGTCTCCAGAAGACAGAGGTAAAGGTGTTCGTGACAGTTTCCGCTCCCCAGTAGAGCCTTTTGATGCTCCCACCTGTGTACAGTTACTCAACTTGCCTTTCCAAATCACAAGCGAAGAAATCTATGATTTTTGTTATGGATATCGCATAATACCTGGATCTGTGTCACTGCAGTATGACCAGAGTGGAAACCTTAAAGGCTCTGCTACTTTGGTATTTGAGTCTCGTCGGGAGGCATTAACAGCAATTGAAGAACTAAGCGGAAGACCAATAGGGCCGAGAAAAATAAAGCTACAACTTGTGTGAAAGTGACATTGCATTTTATTGGGAATGTACACAATGTTGATCTGAAACAAAGTGAGTTTAAAAACTACTGGCTTGTTTGGGGGGTGGGGGGCTGCTGGTGATGTGGCTTTATGATTTTGATTATTAAAAAAAATGAACTTGCATGTTCTTTTTTTAGCTGTATTTCCTAATGTGATTTGGCTTGTTTTTGATTTAAGCTGAGTGGTAAAATAAGTTCTCGATAAAGTATTTTGATTCAGCTTTTGGCAGTGTAACTATGTTTGATTTCATCTCAGTTTTTTGTAGTGTCATTTTAAAATAAAAATGCATACGTTTGATTTGTTCCGCTTCACATGACCTTAGGATCTGCTGACATAAAGCTCATTTGTAGAGGATGCAGGTTAACCGAATAAAAATCAAACTCTGCAGTTCAGTGATGTGATTTATTTATTTATTTTCATTCCCAACTGAAGATGTGATATTCAGTAGTTTAATTATTTTTTCTGTATAATGTAGAACAAGACCTCAATATGATCTTTGGTGGTATTTGAAATATTTTGGTGTCTTTCTGGTAGAAAAACTGTTCGCTGTGAGCAGAAAGTAAAGCAGTCGATGTAGGAGTCAAAATGGAAAGATCCCAGAACACAATTATTAATGCAATGGTTTACTATTTGTCATCAATTTGGAAAAACTTTTACTGACGGCACCATGGTAAAGGTATATCAGTAAGAATAAATGGTCTACAGACAGGTTTGTAAAAGTAGTTTCATGAGTCGGTATTTACTCTTTTACATTTAAGAGTTCCTGCATTTATGTGAGTAGGGCAAGATATCCATTTAAGACTATTTAAATTAGAACTTTTATGCTCATTGGCTGTAATTTGTAAGCAGCATTGGGAGAGCTGTTCAATGACCACAAACCTTTGGAAGAAATGAGTTGGTTAATGGATCAAATTGAAAATGAAGATTTATAAGAAGGATCGTATGAAGGTAGTTAACATCTGGTGGTAAATGGCAAATGATATGAAAACATTGCATTGTATATGTCCATATGTGATTTGCTCACCTGGCCTCAACAGCACCATGCGAATTTTGTGCACATAGGTCTAGTGACCTGGTGGCTGCCAGACAAATGCATTGCCTGGGTGTGGCTTCACATCAAAGATGGTTCAGTGATAGTAGACAAACAATACAATAAAAACATTAATTTTATTGCTCCAAAGTTGCTTATAGATTACGTAACTTAAAAAAAACTGCAGGTATTGATTACACTGCTTACTGAATTGAATGCGTCTTTCACAACTTGTATTCGAATTTGTGCTGTTGATGCTGACAGTTACTACACGCTCAGGTTTTATTTTGAAAGTTAATACAGGAAGTAATGTTTTTACCTCTTAGTTTGACACTGGTGGGGTGAGCAGGCAGAAATCCACGCTGAGGGAATTTTGTGTAAGTAGAGGTAAATAAACACAATTTTTAAGATTACCTCGACAGCGGTGATTCTGCGCTGTTTCCAGCTTTGCTAGCTCTATTTTAACGATAGCTTATCAGGAGTGAAACTTTTGCATCATTCAGTGTCAAGTTGTGTTTTCCATCACTTATATTATTTTTCTGTATCGCGTGGGTTTAACGTTGTGAAGGTGTGGTTAGATAAAAGTAGCAGCCATTAAATAAGCTGTGACTTGTGGACGCTAACATCAACCGCTAATGTTAACGTTAGCTGTTCGTCGTTCCCTTGAAGCTTTACGCAGATTCAGCTTGCCATGAATGCGTTACAGTGGACAACAGGAACATTACACCTAGCTTTCAAAAGTAGTTTTTTAAATGTAGTTAAACGGGGAATTTTGGAAAAGGGTTCCTACTACCGTTTCACAAAGTTTGAGAAGTTAGCTTACACCCAAAGTGGTAAAGTTACGCTTTAGGTTCGTATATCTGTTAGGTACAGATATACGAAAAGAACCCAAGTCAGGTGCAGTTCATCTAATTAAACAGTTTTTTTCTGAATGCTAAACATTAGGAGCTTGATGTAACCCTGACCAGACTAGCGACTAAAATGACTGAATGGTGTCATTTTACATGGGAATGCTGTTTTCTATTAAATTACTCCGTTTGTACAGTATGTATCTTACCTGCAATGCTTCCTTTTTTTTTTAAATGACCGATGTTCCACTGCAGTTAATGGTTTTCAGTTATTTTAAACAAAAAAGTCAGAAAAGATAAATTGTTTAATCTTTTTTATTATTATTATTGGCAATGCATAGTGCTTCTTACAAAACACACTTTCATTGTATCAATAATACCAGGAAAAAAAAGATCTCTCAGTAATTAACAGATGACATAAAAAAATTAAATGCTTAATTATGGAATAATTATTAACAAATGGCAATAAAAAAATAAAGCCAATAATGCCAAAATAAAATTTCTAGGGTCATCATTGACCATTTCCCATTTAAAAAATAATGCTAAAACTTTGTAACCCTTTAAAAGTACATTAACTTCATTGTAAGAAAAAAAAAGTAAATATAGCACAGTATGGCAATATGTGACTGTCTTTATAAATCACCCCACTTGGTCGCTTGCAGGATAGGAAAGAATTCCTGGTAGATTCACAGACTAATGAACAGTTGTAAAGGCAGCCTTGCCTTTAGCTTACTACAGGATCCCTAATGGACTCCAAAGTCGTCTTTGGAAAACACTGAAAAGTAATATGCAAGTGACTAATGTCTCCTTCTATGAATGCAACACTTCTCATTAGGCTTGTAGAAGTTAGTAAGCTTAAAGCATGTTTGAACCTCACTGACATCAGAATGGAGGTATCACGGAGACGAGTCCTTCAGAAACACCTGGAGCCAGCGAGACCTCTGCGCCGCTACATCCATGCTGACATCGGTAAGTCGTCAGTGCAAGAAAACAGGATCAAAGGTGTCATTTTGAAATGTCACGAGTTCTTGGTTAATGACTTCATATGAGAATTTTAACACTTTATTCAGATCTACCAGTAAATCATGCTGTACATTCCCAGCTGTGGATGGATCAAGAGGTAAGTCAACACTGACATGCATCAGTTATTCTAGCAATGACAAACATCTGAAAGTCTTAAGTTTACTTTTTTATTAGTATTGGAGAAGTTGGCTTTGTAAATATCCAGTTTCTTCACACAGGAATTAGTTGAATTACAGCAAATCTACAGAAATATAGTTTTATTAAACTAAACCTACTTATAAAACAGTATTTTTACAAAAGGAGGAGACTCACAATGTGTATGTGATATAAACATAATGCAAATACCAACAGAAAAAAAGTATAAATGTATTAAAAGGTTCCGACTTGTTTACAAGTCATTCATAAACAACAAACTAGTATTCATGGGGAAATGGTCTGCTAAGTAAGTTGATTTAAGCGAAATTACATTTTTCTAAAACTTTTCTGAAATATTGTGCTTGACAGACAAATGTTGGTGTAGAAGTCAACTTTCATACACAGAAAAAAGGTGAGTTTTTTTTTATGTCAAAAATAAAAATCATCCAGAAGTAGCACTGCCTATATCTGCTGTACTTAACCGTTTCAAGGACAGGTTTTTGAATTTACAAGATTTCAGCACTAAATATTAAAAACATTGTTGATCTCTTATCAATCATTTCATATGAATGGGTAAGTGACTGGTACTGCACATAATTTGACTATTTCGTTTTCCTTCGGCTGCTCCCTTTATGGGTCACCACAGCGGATCATCTGCCTCTATCTCACCAACCCTCTTGGTATGACTTGGTACATTTCCTCCTTCTCTATCCATGAACCTCCTCCGAGGTTTTCCTCTTTCCTGGCAGCATCATGTTCAACATCTTTGTGCAATATGTCCACTATTCCTCCTTTGTACATATCCAAACCATTTCAGCCTTGCCTCTTTAACTTCTCAACCTGAGCTGTTCCTCTGATATCCTCTAATATTTCTAATCCTGTCCCTCCAGGGCCCTGTACCCTGAGTTCAGCATACCCAAAGGTGTCTTTCTGTCACATGAATTCACCCACCCTGACATTGAAGGGAGTGGTGTTGGCAGCATCTGACCAATCTAAAAGGGGCATTTCACAGATCGTATGACTCTTCCACAGAATATGATCCCTATTTCTGCCATCTACTCCAGAGACGTTATCAGATGACTATAAATTAGTGATCAAAAAGTCTCTGAAGAACCTTAAAAAATGTAATTGTTAAATGCAACACTGCTGCAACAAACACACACAGTTACAGCTGCAGAAAATCATTAATCTGGTGATTTTAACTTTAATCTGCTATCTTTAAGATCATCTTGGTAAAATGAACATTTTAGTTTGAACTGGATACATTTAAACATTAAAGCTTATTGTCCCAAAGCCTGATTAAAGGAGATGTAGAAATCACTTTAATTTGTCATCAGATCAAAGTGAAATTAATTTGATTGAACAGGTATTTTTGGTGTGTGTGTGTGTGTTCAAGTAGCTGCAATTCCAGCTGTGTTAAAGAGACTCAGCAGCAGATTACCAGTTAACCCGTTCCACAGCTGGTTAGCATAAGTTACCATGGCGATATAAGACGTGAATCAACCTTTGTAGTGCAGAAAACCCAGGGTTAACCCAGAAGTTAAGTGGACAAAAATCTTCCTCATAGTGCAGGTCTCTGGTAAATCGTGGCATCTTCAACTCTGCCACCTTCAGCTCGGTCTCCTGTCTCTCTGTCAGCGCCACCGTCTCCAAACCACACATCACAGCAGGTCGCCACAATCTTGTAAACATTCCCTTTCACTCTTGCTGCTACCCTTCTATCACAAACCTCCCTGACACTCGTCTCCACCCGCTCCACCCTGCCCTGCACTCTCTTCTTCACCTCTCTTGTGCAATATCCATTACTTTGGATGGTTGACCCCAGTTATTTGAAGTCATCTAGCTTCACCCTCCTTGCAGAATCACTGTTACACCCGTCCTCAGTCCCTGAGTTCATCAACTCGTCCTCAAACACCACCAATCCCCATCACGTGTCTCGTGTCACTGCTGACGAGGCTTTCATGATGATGAGGAGGAATTTTAGACCAAAGGCATCACAAAGTTTTCCACAGTTCAGTTGTTATTCCATGGAATGACCTCAAGAGGGCCCTGAAATCCAGTAATCACAGAAACAATCAGGTTGCGCTTAATGTCTGTAAACATCAGACCACATTTTATAAGAAGCTGATGCAGAAGTATTGGTGAATCCCAAAGGATGACAAGTGTTTTTTTTTTGACAACCTTTAAACTGGGATATTATGAAATGTGGCTAACTTGGAACTCTTGTACTGTTTTTTTAAATCTTTAGACAGAATATCTTATACAAGGGATTTCTTGATTGCTCTGGCCAGTTGTCCCGAGTCTAAGAAGAAGCCAGATTTCTTGCCAGAGCACCCGATAGTGTTAACTGAGGCTGTAAGTGTTACGTTATTGTTTACTCACTAAATGGTCCAAATAGTGATACTTGTAATGTTTGGATTTAATAATGCTTTTATACAATCTTAACAGAGAGATCCAAAGCACCTAAGGCTCCATGAAATTAGGATGACTGGTGGGAGAGACATGTGAGTCTTTAAATAATCTTTGCCCATTTATAAAGTTGTTATAATTATTACCATAAAGTACAGAAATAAGGATTTCAGTTTGGCATCTTGTTAAAATATTAACATAATAATTTGTCACCTTCTGTTTTTAGGGCAGCTGAAGGGCTTCACGCACCTTAAAAATTGTGCCTTTGCTGTTTTGTTTTTTTTTGTGAAGTATTTGTGTTTGCTCTTCTTTATCTCAGTTTCATTTAACTTGTGACATTTTTGTTTGCCTATTTATTATTTTGCATGAGTGTGACAATAATTTCATTTTTGATAACCCCCCCGAGAGTGCTGTTGTGTATTTATTCTGTGTTTGTTTTTGAAACATAAAAAAAATAATAGCTACTTTTCAACAGCGGTGCCAGTGTTTTCATTTAGAGAAACAAACCTCACCTAAAGTGAATTAAGTTTATAATGTTGGGGGGTTACATGAGCATGGGATGCTGACATTTTTAGTATTTAGTGTGTGTGGTTTCATAGTAATAGTCTAATCTCAATGTTGTTACGGATCAGAACACTTAAGATGAGCATTTTTCTGTCCTGCAGTTCTGCTTTTATCAACCTGATTCAGCAGAAATAACACTTGTGTGCTGTACGGCTGGTGAACATATCAGAGCAATTAAACGGCTTAAGAAACTGGCTTAAATGGAGGTCAATTTTGCATCAGTCAAACATATGAACAGGAACACCAATAAAAGTTGACACTTATGTGTGCTGCATTCATATTTGCCAAGAGAGTTGCAATAAAAAAAGACTAATGGTCAGCATGAAACCTTGTATTCTTAAATTTCATGAAACTGTATGTCATAAGAATGAACACACTTGCACTGTCACAACACACTTGCCACACTTTCCTGCAGACTTTTCAAAATATAAGGAATTTTCTACACTTTTGGTCTTCAAAGATTAAAGTCCACTTTGCTGTGTTTTTTTAATCCTGTACTTAATGAATGAAATTATTTTTTCAACCTTTATTGTGACTAAACTCCACCCACGCAACAGCTGTGGAAAAACGCCGTTTTTCACATCTGCAGTTTCCCTGTGGAGGTCCTTTAACAGCGCAGCAGTAACTGCACATCTGCGACACTTGATTGACCTCTGTACGTGACCGGACGCTGGTAGCCAGCAGTGAGTGGGTGACGAGGCTCGTTTGAACGCCTGTGACTCATGACGTCACGCCAACGTGGGCTTTTAGCGTTACGTCAAGTCTTCAGAGTGAAAAGCGGCACGGAAATCTCTCAAAGAGCAAGCATCAGTATCAGGTGATTTTGCTGTTTTCTGGCTTCGAGTTCCCCCTTGGCTGATCTTTAAGGTAAAAGTGATGTTCTACCTTTTTTGTTTTTTGTTTTGCTCAGGTTTTTTTTTTTTTGTTTTCTCTTCGCTCCAAAGT
>VOQJ01013206.1:0-16840 GCA_015052665.1 Apistogramma diplotaenia
CCGTTTGTGACCTGACAAAGTCTCCTTGAGCAGAACACACTCAAACACTCATATCTGTTTGTTTAAGCTGAACTGCTTCAGATAAGATCAAACAAATGCACTTAATGCACACGTGAGAAATGCAAACGACACAAGTGCGTCACTTACCTCGGCATATCGGCATCTTCCCGGTCCAAGTGCCGTCACTCTTGCAGACCCTGTGTTCAGAACCCCCCGCCAGGAAGTAGCCATGCTGACAGCTGTACACCAAGGTGTAGCCAAACCCGGGGAGATCCATCCCCACCACGTCCACATGGAGCGGGCTCTCTGGCTGCTTGCAGGCGTGGGCTGGGAGGGTTGGACAGATACATTGTTACACTTCAGTGAGAGTCTGAAGGGATGAAAGGGCGAACAGCTGACAAATTGAAACAGTGCGTTTCATACGTATGCACTCAGGTTGTGCCCCGCTCCATGTCAGATCAGGCTGGCAGGTTCTGGAGGAAGATCCCTGAATCAAATGTCCAGGCTGGCACTGAAACGACACCACACTCCCAACCTGGGCAGAAAGACACACGCAGAAGCCATTAAAGAGAATTTAACAGATTTAATAGGTATAGTGGAGCCTGAATACCTTTAGTGGAACTTCATAGTGGTGTACTGGTATTATAAATGTCATTTATACTTTAATAGATGAATTAGTGTGCTGAGAAATACTGCATGCAACAATATAAATTACAGTCAAATACTTGTGAGCGGGCCTTGGCAGAAATATAGTCAGATACAGTAGATGCAGATGGAGTGTAGATATAAATGCTTGATATATAAGCAGTCTGAAAAATGTAGTATTACTACTAATAAATTATACATTTTGTAGTAGTATTAGTATTCATTTTTAAAAAAAAAGGAATTTGATCAAATTTCTAATGTTTATGAAGGAAGGAAGGAACCTATTTTTTCTACTTGGTTTTTGTGTGTAGCCTATAAATAATAAAAAACCTGGACTCCATGGACAGTGTTTCCTTGGTAAACTGAGGTTGAGGAGTTTTTCCTGGTCATAACATGCAGCCCCCCAGACCAAAACATTAGCAACATACCTACAATATACTGCACTGGTATATTGTGCTTTGTTTTAACCCCTGTAAAGTGTCCTTGGGTGTCATGAAAGGCGCTTACAAATTAAATGTATTATTATTATTATTATTTTCTATCCATTTGGCAACTGTCACCGTCTCCTCTCTTCCTCTTCTCCAATCCTGTCATGTGTACACTAACAACTACCAAATGAAGCCAAAATCCCTAGAAATATACTTCTTTATGACTCATTATCATCCTGCAAAATCAGTTTAGGACTAACAAGATCCCTCCCTGATGGTAATGCACAGTGGATAAGAATTTTAAAGCGCTGCACTTGAATGTCTTCCTTCTTCTGCCTCTCATTCGTTCCCTTCTCGTTCTTTAAATTGCAGTGGCTACCATCAGCTACCGAGTTCACTTCTTGGGCAGCGAGGCAGACACGGTGTCAGTCTGCGAGTGCAGATTTACCTTGAAACCGTAGGTCCGATTCAAGGAGCCGTAGCGCGGTGTTCCCGGGTTATCACAGCTGGTTTTGGTTGGTTCTGAAAAGATCAGCGCACGAGTGGAAGTAATTACACATAAAATCTGGGAGAAAGACAAATTAGCAGCAGCATTATACATCCCATCTCAGGTCCCCTTTCCTCCCCCTTGTTGTCATGGTAACAGTGGATTATATATGCCATCAGGACAGCAGGGGGCAGTAGCACTTTGTCAGAAAACGAAGCATGTCCCGCTCTTAAGTGTGCGTGTGCGTGTGTGTGTGTGTGTGTGCGCATGTGGAAGGGTCATCAGCATGTAGAGCACATCCTGACGCAGAGCTCGATTCAATTCAGCTTCCGAAATGACAGATTCACTCTACACCTCTCTTTCTCCCCCCGTACCTCTCTGTCTGCCCTCTTTCTCTCTTTCACTGTTGTCTTCTCCCGCCTCTGTCCCCCTCTTTATAACTGCTCTTTCCCCCTCTTTCTCTTTCTTTCCGTGTCACTATGTCTCGAGGAGCCTCCGCCGCTTCTTCCCTCATCTGTCTTATTTAAAGAGCAGGCTGCTTTAGTTCAAAACTCATTCTGTTTCAGTCACATAGAAATACACATCGCACACTAACATACAGCTGAAATCACAAACTAATAAATCAACCAAAACACACACGCACGCACACACACACACACACACACACTTCGGATTTCTTTGACCACAAAAAAGCACCGAGATTCACTTTATGGTTGAGTGTGTTTAACAGTTTCCGTCTACAAAAGCAATTATGACACAAAGATCTCCCTTCAACAGCAGCACGCTCAAACTAGTTCTTATTCCAGCAGTCGCAGATGGAGTCACATCAGATGGGGTAACAATTCAAAAGCAGCCCTTTGCTTTAAGATCATCTGCTTCACATTTGAGCAGCTGTAAAATTAGTGGACGTTTCCCTTATCGAGTCCTGCGAAGGAAGAAAAAAAGTAAGGTCGCTGCTTGCATCTACAATAGCTCTCATTTATTAAAATTCATTACCATGCCTGATGTGTAAGCACCTGCTCTGAATCAGACACGCAAAGTGTTGCTCTAAACATTGCATGGGCTGGTAAATTGACTCACTGGGACCATTTGTAAAGTGTGGTGAATATCCCTTCTCATTTTCTTCTTAATCCCCCGGATAGCAGCCGTTTGTTTGAAGTTGGATGCGGATGTCTGCTTCTTGAAGGTTTTTGCTAAATACTGTAAGTTACAGCATGTGCTGGTGTTGACTCGACGTATGAGCAAGCACTTTTGCTGTAAGATTTAAAATGGGGTTCTCATATACGCCTACTTTTTAACCAGGAATTCTGACTGATATATTGCAAACTGTGCAAATGTCTTGAGCAACCTCTCAGCTCTTTAGATCCTTCCATGGACCCGGACTTTTGTATAATTTTTTTAAGGTGGTCTCAACAGTTGAAATAGTTTTTTGGACATTGACTTTTTTGTCACTCATGTTCACTCCAATTCTTATTTCTGACCATCTGACCTATTATTCAGAACCTTATATCTTGGCATAATGTGCGATATGTCCTTAGAAATCTTGAGCAAACTGGCCAAAATGGACTAAAGAAGAAGTGGTAGGCCTTAAAAGCTATCTACAGCAGATGAACAGCATCTGAACATCAACAGGAAAGACCTGACACATCAGGGCCTTCAGCTGATCTACATTTCACTGAATCAGAAATGGTGTAAGGGAAAGGGTGGCTGTCAAGAAGCCATTCTTCAAGAAGGGAAAATTACACAAATTACACAAGAAGTGGAGAGAAAATCAGTGGAAACAGGTCAGAAGGTCCACGCTGTCTGTAAAACACAGCGGAGGCGGCCAACATCCAAAGAAGAGCTTTGGATATCCTTCAAGAAGCCTGGAGAACTATTCCTGAAGACTACTTAAAGAAATTAATAGAAAGCTGCCAAAGAGAATTCAGGCTGTGTAGACAAATAAAGATGATCATAGAAAATATTTACTTTCAAGCTCGTTACAGCTGTACAAACTCTGTTTCGCCTTATATAACAACTCTCGCTCAGATCTCGTCCTCCTGCCTTTCCACTTACACGCCTGCCTGTGAGTTTCCAGTCACTAGTCATTGCTATTCCAATAAGTCGACGTAACGCTGATTTTTAAAGAATAGCAGTTGCTCATCACAGCATACTCATGAGTAAACAAAAATGAGGCTGTCAAATTCATAATGACGCATCATTAATTGTCATGATTACTAGGAGGCTATCAGATAAAAACTAGAACAGTTAGCAAAAGGCAAAAAAAAATGGTATTTTCCAAGTTGTTATATTATTAATTAAAAAGGAAACATTACAAACAACCCTGTAATACCTTTGATATCTTATCTATAAAGGTGATATGCATTTGTATCTGTTGAGAAATCTCACTCAGAAGTTTGGAAGCTCTGTCAGATAAACCAACACCGCCTTTTAATTTTAACCCAGACTTTGAAGTGGGTAAGACACCCCTGCCTGGGGATGCTAGGCTGTGCTCCGGCTCATGTGGGGATAAATGATTGATGATGAAGTCAGGAACTGTTAAAAAGCAATCAGTAAAATCTTATATAAACTTCTGGCAGAGGTTATAGGCCTTGGTATTGTATTTTGAACATGCTGAGGACTTAGTTGGACCCAGTGACATTGGTGATTTTTTATAAACTTGCAAATTTATTCAGAAGTGCAGTGTTGAGGATACTAAGACGAGCGGGTCTGAGCACTGAATCTGTAGCCCTTTTAGTTCAGACCAAGTTTCAGTTTAAGCATTAAAACCTTAAAGTAGATGTTTACTTATTCTTTCAATAAGATGATCATTATTTAAATGTAACATTGTGTCAATTAGAGGTTACAAATCCAACAACAGCCAGTTCTAACCAAGACCTAAAGTCATTTCACCACGATGTTGCAATTAAAACTGAGTGATCACATTATTATGGTAAATCAAATGAACATAAACCTAAATATTTAACACCTTGTTCAAAAGTTTACATATAAGCAAAGTGTATTAAGTTTAGAGAGATTTATAGGCCCTTTAAACTAAAATAATTAAAAAGAGCAGATGGACTCTAGAAAATGTCAGGCCAGGACGTTGCCTGAAGCCGCTCTTTGTCACATGTAGCTCACGAATGGGGTTCAACATGTCAACTGAGTTCTCACTACTGGAAACACTGGTTTTGGTCAGAGAGATAGCTTGTTAGCGCATGCAGGAAGCAGCACAGATGACGACCTCCCTCTCGCTGTGAATTCTATCAAATGCTCTGTTCTCATGTGCCCACAATTGGATGTCGCACAGACTTTGTATGAGGAAGCTGGCCGATTAAAGGCTGCTCGTTGTCTGACTGCATGGGCCTTCCACAGCTCTGCAGAGCAATGTGTCGAAAAGCTGAGAACGGCAGTGGAATTGTGCAAATCTAAATGTCTTCTCACAGGTTAAACCAAACTGCATTACTGGGAACACAGAAAGCAAATGTTTGGATTATAATTACCATTTTAAATGATCTGAATGTTTTCTGTGGTTGTCAAGTGAATGTGAATGAGTTACCGATACAGCGCGGCTGCGTTCCACTCCAGGTGCCATCACTTTCACAAAGTCGAGTTGCTGTGCCGACCAGTATGAGAGGCTGAGCGCAGCTGAAGGACACTTCTGACTGATAGATGAAGCTTCGTCCCTCTCTGAAGCCACCTACTGGAGTCCCTGGGTCACCACAAAATTTGGCTGCAAACACGAAAACAAATGAACAAAGTCCTACTTGAGTTGTTGCGCTACAAATGCTGACATATACTCTAATGGAAGCAATATATGTTCTGATACCAAGTTCAATGAATGCATGCTCAGTGTGTGTGTGTGTGTGTTTGCATTCGCTTACGTAAGCACTGTGGGAGCATGCCGCTCCAGGTGCCATTGGCGACACAGGTCAAAACAGCTGGAAATGAGAGCTCATATCCAGGTGAGCAACTGTAGCTCACGCTGCTGCCCCATTCAAAGTCATTGCCCTGCAGTACTCCATTACTGATGGCAGGGGGAGCCGAGCAGGTCACAGCTGCGCGACGAAGAGGGGGAAGGGTTAGGAAAGAGCTTGAGGGGAGTGGGGGGTGTTTTTAGCAGCTGCAGGTAAACTAACATGAGGATGATGATCAACTACTGATTTACAAAATACATTTAAAATATTATTGCAGTGCAAACTTCGACATATTCTTAACGTGAAATAATTCCAATTACATCCTGTAGTGGCTTACGTTCAATTCAGTCTAAATTCATGATGATTATGATACATTAATAGCTGCAGTGGAGGTGCCACTGAAGCATATGACTGCTTCCATTTGTTATTTTTCCATCCAGCAGCACTGACTACACAGTTAGCAGAATCTGCTGCCAGTACTGATAAAGTGAGGGTTATACAAAGTTTAAGTTGTACTTGGAGCTCACTTACAACTAAAGCACTGGTATCTTAGTAAATGAAGATTGGAAATTTTCTGTAGCAAAACCACTTTTGCAACAATAGTGTTTGTTGTGGTTGTTTTTTACAGTACATTTTTTAAACAAACACTATCAGCTACAGATTTTAGCTTTTTTTAAAGAACACAGGCTTAGACAGTGGTCAGTGATGGCCTGGTAACCACCGGTCGATAGAGGAAAGTCTGCATTCTGCAACTAGTTGGCGAGTGGTTGCTGGCAGCTGCTAACATGAAATTGGAAAATGGCGCTGAACTGCAAACCTCCTTGTGATTGCTCTGCTTGCTAACAGTTTGCTGCATCATCAGCAGTTTGCATTGCTTCAAATGCTCAAACTACTAGTCAAGCGGCACTGAAATTAAAACGTTTGACACAAACTAGAAACAGAGTATGTTTGCCTTCAAAGTTGAAGACGCCCTTCATGATTGACAAAGCTTTTACTTTGAAGGTGAATATTTGTTTCCGGTTAGTGTTGCGCTTTTCCATGGTTAACTACAGTTACAGTGCTGCAATTTTCTCAGGACCAAAGCAATCACAATGAGGTTTCTAGAGCAACACAATCTTTGCTACCGCCAGCATAACAAAACACAGTAAACTGCATTAAAGTGCATAAGTGTGTTCACAGACTGTATGCATTATATTTTGTATTTAATTTACAGTGAGAGGCTCAAAATTATTCATGCACGACACAATTATGTACTATTTGTACTATTTATGTACTATATGTAGTGTGCAACTTATACTGCATGCATAATACGCGTATATTAAAGGGATATACAACAGAAACAGTACATAATAATTTTGAGTGAAGTAATGGGAGGATCTGAACTGGTCTTTTTTGCATTGGTTGCAATAGCAGCTTGAGTACTGCTTAGCGCTTAACCAGGACTTTTAATGCATCTTTTACCTGTACATATCGGCATATTTCCACTCCATGTCCCATTTTGGGTGCACATCCTCACAGGTGATCCATCCTCCTCCATTCTATATCCTGGTTGGCACTGGAAGGAAACATTCTGACCGATAGTGAAATCTTCTCCATAGCGAAGGCCATTAGCCGGCACACCAGGATCACCGCAGTTTATCACTACGGAGGTGGACAAGTGCAGTTAGAGTGGACAAAATGAGATAGAGATCAAGATTGTTTTGCAGGTCATGCTATGGCACGAGGTAATTTGAATTTTCTTAATACTCCTTTATCAAGGCTCTTCTCATACAGGTAATTTAATAATAAAAAGCGAGAGAAAGAAGAGACCAAAGGTGACAGAAGTAATAAACTAACAGATAAAGGAAGAGGAAAGGTGAGTTAGGGCAGCAAGGAGGTGAAGTGTGAAAAACATCTCCGCCCTAAGTGAGTAAAGATCAGATTATAATTACACCCCAGAATTACAGTTTAAAAATACTGTCATACTGGACGGGAGACGCCACAATGAAGTAATTATGCGGAATAAAGCTTCTTGCCTTCAAAATGGTGAGTTTGCACTTGATATCGAATTCCTGATCAGACTGTGTGATCTCATCACATTTCTGTGTGGGTTTCGCTTCTCATGAATGAAACAACAGCGATATTAAAAATAGCTGAAGTTGTCCTGGGACTCTGTTAAGGAGCATTAGGATTCCCCTGACTGCACTTTTAAGGCACTGTCCTTCATAGTCTAATAGGCAGCTTAAATGTTTCTAAACCCACCCCAGATAGTGTCATGCCTGTTAATAGATGTGGGGTAGTCTACTGTAAAAGCCATTTCCTTTAAATCAGGTATTCCTATATATTTTTTTCCTTCCAGGAATACACATGTAAGAATTTCTAGTAGTTCTTGCCACTTGGCCTCTTCCTGTGCATAAGACATTATAGTAGTAAATGCCACTGGATAATGCAAAATATTAATATAATAATTTTCTTCAGTTTTCAATGAAGTAGTTTGCTTTTGGACACAAACTATGAATGTATGTAATAAGAATTTTTTAGTAGGCTTTAGAGTTCAAAAAGCAAATGAACTAAAGTAAACAATGATCAAGGTTATTCTAGTTGCTCTATAAAGTCTGCGGGAAAACCATAAAGATCCGAGGCTCATTTCATTACACTACACAGTGGCAGAATCATTTAAAAGTGGGCATAAAACACCGCTGGCTTTGCCTTATAATCTCCCACCCAGTATTTGCTGATATTTATGGGTTAGTTTATGGTAGACTTTTAATTCGCTGCAAAGAAAAAATGTAATTCAGTTGAAAGCTCTTAAACTTCCAGGTCACCTGATGATTTCATGGACAAAATATTGCATATACAGTACATCCTATCAGCCAAATCCCAGCAGGTAACTTACTGGTACAGTTGGGTTGTGCGCCTGACCAAGTACCATTGGCTTGGCACTGCCTGGTGGTGGGACCAGTGAGTAGGTAACCATCCATGCAGGAGTAGATGACAGAGTGAGAAAATGTTGTTCCGTCCAAACGGAAAACTTTGCCATTACTGGGAGTGCCGGGGTTACCACACTGAACAGCTGCAGGCCGGAGGAATGGAAAAAGAATCAGACAGAGAAAAATCCTGCAGACCTCAGCAGGTTTAAACTTTAAGACAGTGGATACTCGGAGACATGCACAGTTATGGTTGAGTTAGGCTAGACTTGGATCAATCAGATGTGTCTGCCTACGTTTACAGAAGGGTTGCGTGCCGGACCAGGTTCCGTTGGGGAAGCACATCCTCTCTGAAGAACCAATAAGTCCATAGCCCTCTGAGCAGATAAAATAGACCTTAGAACGGATCCTGAAATCAGTTTGTTCTCTTGAACCATGAGAGGGAATGCCAGGGTCACCACAAGAACCAGTTGTGTCACCTACATGGAGACAAACAAAAAGACAAACTTAGGTCCCTCACAGCTCCCCTGCCGACTGGTACTAACTCAAAGCTTACACTTAAGTACCCTAAACCCTGAGTCACTATACAGTAGCTGCATAAATAGTGTATTTCAAAAATGCCTTCAACTTATCAAAGAAAAGAAATGGGGGGAAAATGACTTTATTACTTGAATGATTACATTTTCACAAATACCAGTGGGGTACCTACAGATGTGTGACAAGTGTACCTCAAGATTGTCTTGAGTATGTGTGTGTGTGTGTGTGAATACATGCTGATGAGTAAATAGCGAGCAGTGTACGGGTTTGTCTGTGCGAGTGTGTGCGAGAGATTCTAGCTCTGCCCTTGTAGAGCTGCCTGGTCAGCAAATTGCGTTTGACAAGTAGAGCACACTCATGGGAACCCACACTTTCCCACACAAAAGCACACATTATCACAAATACCAAGGCCTGGGCTAATATTTCTGCTCAAACATTTCTGATCAGTACTGCCTATTTTGTTAATGGTCTAAAAAGTGTAGTGGATTATGAGTGAGTGTGAATAACATGATAATTTGATTCATGTCTGTTAGATTTGGATAGCTAATTAAACTTCTAGTATAATTTTTAATTTGTCACTGCCATTCACATTTCTTGTGGACAATTAATTTAAAGTGTGCGAGTATCTGCAGTGTTTTAGTGGGTTTTTTTCCCACCACTTATGAAAAAATAACCTCCGTTCACATTGGCTCTGTTTGTATTATAGTACAAATATCTAGAGGCTTGCTGCTAAATTGAGCTTACACGTAGCTCAGACACAACATTTGATGATATAACATCTTTTGTAATGCCTTAGGATTTTAGTCAGTTTCTCAGATGTAAATAAATGATACTCTACTCAATATGTCGCTGTCATTTGCGGCAGCAATTTGACAAAATGGTAACAACAGCTGGGAAAGGAAGGGAATTCCTACATTTACACACATCAGAGACACTGTACTCCCATCTATAGAACTTCCAGTGGACACACACACTCTTACAGATGTGGGTATGATGTGTAGGCAGAAAGCACAGCCAATGTATGCAAAAATGAGTTCAAAAATGTTCAATCTATCTATTTTCCTTTAATTTCTTTTGGATGACGCGATTCTATTGGTTTCATTGGGTGGCGTCCTCCAGCTCGCGCTGGAGCGGTTTGTAGCAAAGTGTAATGTGAAGGAACGTCTGAGGCTATGGTTCTCAGCCGGTAAAGGGTGGATTGCCCACTCCGGGTAAAGAACGAATTGCTGCCCCCTGTGGAAGAGTTTAAGTATCTCTGTGTTTTGTTCACAAGTGATGGAGATGGGAGCGGCAGATTGACAGGGGCCATGTCTGCAGGGAAGCGTACGCCGTACTGATCCGCTGCAGTAAAAACTGAGTTGAGTGTAAAAGCGAAGCTGCCGCGTTACCAGTTGAGCTACGTCCCCACGGTCGCGACCTCTGGCGTAGTGACTGAAAGACTGAGCAGCGGAAATGAGATCTCTTGGAGATAGGGTGAGGAGTTCAGTCACCGGAGAGGGGCTCAGAGTAGAGCTGCTACTCCTCCACATTGAAAGGAGCCAGCTGAGTTGGCTGGAGATATTATACCTCTCGGCTGGTCTGGGAATGCCTAGGTGTTCCCCCAGGTCAGCTGGAAGTGGTGGCCAGGGTGTGAAAGTTATGAGCTTTTCTACTCAGGCTGCTGCCCCCCCGTGACCTGGCCCAGATAAGCGGCAGAAGATGGATGGATGGACTTTTAAAGATGAATAATCAGAACGTGAACAAGGAATTGACAGTAAAAGTGTCCATTTGTGACCTACTAAAGAGACACACTCAGTGCGCTGTGAAATCACACCTTCTTTTTACTTTGTTGAGCTTTTTTTTTTCAGATCAAACAAACAGTAGAAGGCACGTTAGCAACTGAGTTCTGGAGGTTTTAGAGGTGAGAGGACTCTTTCACTTTCGAAGCGAGAAAAACTCTTTCACCAGCCTTCCCAGTTATTCTGTAGCTTCATATTTAATAGACAAACATGAGTGGCTTAAAGGAATCTCTAACGCTCAGCATGGGAGCATTTAAGTGTAAATCCTAAGATGTTCAGGTATTCCTTAAGGGTTCTGGAAACAGCAGGCAACTACAGTTTGACTCCAAGTTAAATCCAAGTCAGGCTCAATTACAGAAATTCAAGAAAGTCAAGTCTGGATTGTTAATAAATAAATTCCAAGCAGCCTGAACCGCTCCCTGAATCTGAATGCTCTTTATTAGATAACAAAGGTTGTTTGAACATTTTTGTTAGAAGCTATAGCATAGCACGTCTTTTATTTTTATCAAGGCAAAGGCCAAGGTCCTTCATTTCATAGGCCTAATAAATAAATCAATAAATGGCAAGGTCGGCATTGTGAATTGAATTTGTAAATCTAAGCTCTTAGTCTCAAGTAGGTCTATGCTCACAGGCCGGAAATCTCCTCAAATCTCATCAAATATCACATCATGAGGCCGAATCACGGAAAAATCTGCACTGCTGTGGACTGAACTCTCATGCCTGCATATCCCTGCTGCAGACCTACCAGGTGAAAAACATGAATCACTGCATCTTAAACTATTACCCTGCCTCACCCCCGTGTCTCCCCGGGCAATTGCTGTAAATAACAATGTATTCTTAGTCAACTCGTCTGGAATGCATTTTCACTCACTTTCGTTATATAAGCGGCAGCTGGGAGCCTCTCAGTCTGGAGAGCCACAATCATGTCCCCAGCAGGCCAACTGAGTGTCACATAACTTAGATGGTTTGTTTACACATGGGGGAAGGTAAGGAGGCTTTCTGTCTGGCGAGACAATCTAGCTCAGTAAATACTGCGATATGCATATACACCAAATACAGCAGGGACAGAATGCTTGTGTGAAGCACCTTACAGAACGATGAGAGTGGTGCGTCTGCACTCCGCAGTGTTTTAATAAAACCCGCTCACTTCGGAAAAGAAAGCACAGCTACTGCTTGAGAAAACGCACCGGAAACGCAAACTGAAATATTTCAGTATTTGAATATGTATTTATATTTATTCTCTGTTGATTGCAGCTGCTTAAAAAGTTCTGAAACTGGCTCGCAATTAGATGATCAGAAGCAAAAAATGCACATGGTTAAGAGTCCATGACTGTGAGTGTGGGGTGAGGTTGCTGTCCAGCGCCGTTTTAACAAACAGACACTGAAACGCTCCCTTTTCTAGCGCCAAGCCTTCCTTCCATATGTTCACCCATCGCTTCAATTATCCCGCTGACTGAAAGGTTCAGGAAGCTGTGTGTGCTGGATGTAAAAGCATGAAGCCCTCCACACTTCACAGTCTACATGGTTTAGATGTCTCCCTTTTCATCTGTAACTCCCATCTATCTATTGCTCCCTTCTCATAGGGTGGACGTTAAAGTCTGTATATTCAATAGAGGTTAAAACGGTTACCAGAGCAGAATGGCATGGGGGCACTCCACATCCCATTGAGCTGACAAGTCCGGGATGATTCTCCTTTCAGCTGTCTTCCGCCCAGACAAGAGTATCGAACCGTTGAACCAAATGTAAACTTATCTCCAGTCAGCACACCATTTGGGGGAGAGCCTGGATGACCACAGTCCACAACTAGAGATCCAGAGAGAGTGAGACGGAGGGGGGAGAAATGAAGGAAACAATAGACAGCTCATTCTGGCTCTACACAGCTCTGTGAGAGGAGGTGCAGTGACTGCTGTCAAGAAGTAAAGACAGATTAAAAAAAGTACGTGTAAGGATTAAGGATTAAAAAGCAGACATGACACTGTTTGCTAAGCTTTGAGGGGGTCTTAAAAGTAAAATATAAAAACTGATAAAAATGAAACAACGCAAGAATCTTTCTAATAAATTCTAGATCCAGTTCAGCTGCAACAGTGCAAAAGATACTAACCTATACATTCAGGCAGGGGTTTGTCCCATTGTCCAGTAGGTTGACAGGTCAGTACAGGTGATCCAAACAGGTAATACCCGGGGTTGCAGTCATAGAAAACCACTGTGCCAAAAGTAAAGTTGCCATGCTCTATTTTACTCTGCCGGATCGAGTTGGCTGGGATACCTGGATCAGAGCAGTTGACCACTATACACAGAGACACACAGAGACACACAAGCACAAACAGACACAGCGACAGAGAAGCATGTGTTATTTGGCATGAACCAGAGAGGGCAATCTCTCTCCCCCCTCTTCATTTGGAAAGCAGTTCTGCAGAGCAGAACAGGGCAAACCAGGGAGGACATGGTGAAGAAGGAGAAAGCGGTGATCAGAGGTGGTGTTTAGAAGGGTTAATGCAATAGATAGTGAGGGCTGATTCGGCGGTCAGGCCGATTTGTCTGTAATGGATCCAGAGCTCAAGCAGCGTTATGGCTTGTTATCAATGTGCTGCATTTTAATTCACACTCAATTCATTGGCACTTTATTCAGTAAACTGGGCACAAGGCCGATTGCTCGTGTACAAACTCGTGTGAGTGAAGCTATTCTAGTTGCTCTGAATGACTGAGATTTATGGATCACTGAAAGCAAGTTTTCATCCTTGAGACTGGAGCCAGGAACAGGTTAGAGGTACGAGGAGCTCAAAATCTACCTCAAACTTCAGCAAATGAAGGAGCAGAAAAAGGTTCGTTTTTATCAATAAATTCTGAATTCTCTGTACAGGTAGCAATTATTGATATGATTATGATAGCAGAGAGAATTAAGCTGAACCAAGTTAGAGGTAGAGTTGAGGTGGATGAAAATGATGGGAGTAAATATGGATGGTTGCTACTGGAAAGGGCACTAACTACAAATAAAGATCGGGACTAAGGTGGTATTAAAGGTTAGGGATAAATAAGGTTAGGGGTGAATACACTTAACTTTTCTCCCCACCTTTACACGTTGGGGGTGGGTGGCTCCATTGGCGGTTAGCCTGGCACTGAGCACGTGCAGGCCCCTCCATTTCATAACCCCGATTACAAACAAAGCTGACCACGTCGTTGAGGTTGAAGCCGTTTCCCACTGTGCGACCATATATGGGACTTCCTGGGTGGCCGCAGCTGATCGCTAAAGGGAAAAAAAGAGCGCAAGACAAGAACACATTTATTTGCATACAGATTTGCTCTTACACGCCGGCACCTTTTCAGACTCATGTGGAATCCCATGTAAGGTTTGCTCTGTGAGACGCAGGAATCCTTACAAAAACAAACAGATGCTGAGATATACAGTTTGGTGTTGCCGAGCAGCTTTGTTATTTCCTGAAACAGTTGGAATGTTTACTTTGCAGCGAGCAATAAACAAACAGAAGTAATCAGCGCGCTTGCTTGGGACCGTTTTCGGTCTCGACAAGACACAATTAGAGTATTTACAGCTGTGCCGGTAACATCGACACCTGTTTTGTTAACTTGTCGTCTCGTTAATTGATTCATTTTTGATGCTTTTCATGGCGTCGACAATTAAAAGATTACATATGCAGTATTCCCAGTCCTTTCTTTCTTTTTAAATGTTTGAAGGTTTTAAATCACTTAGAATTAGCACAACTACATATGACTTACAATAAATTTGATTATTTTTTCTGTATATATAAATTCACGAGTCTTTTAAAGTTCTTGCAGTACAATTAACATGTTGCTGCAGTTTTTTTTTAAATGCATGGCTGCAATTTCTTTATCTTTCTTTCTTCTTTACATATATATATTCATAAGTGGCAGTGCAGCCAGTGTATTCACATGCAGCTCCATATTGTTAAAGCATTTCATACCACTTTTGTGTCATTTTCCTATTAACTTACCAAAAAAAACCCCCCCAAAAAACAATCATGTAAAATGCCTTTTTCGATATGAAAGCTACCGCAAGATTTCATCGAAACCAGACGTGAAGATCTGAAGCTTTGCATTTCTGGCTAGAAAACCACATCAAGCGGAGATTTGGGCCAATTATGTATGCCTTTCCTACAGTCATTCATAAATATTTATGAGAATGTCAGATGACTGAGAAGGCAAAGCTGGGATCCTAATTTAGGGTCATTATTTTGGAGATATTAGGTCTCGCCATCTTCGGCGTGTCCTCTGTTTGCCATTGTGCATCATAATTGTCCATCGAGTCTGATTCACTGGGGCTTCTTAGTGCTCGTGTGATGTTTGTGCAAACAGACGTTCAGCGCTGCTGCCACACACTCTTATCTACCTCTCAAACTATGAACCTTTAAATTATTTGGAAAGGAGAGGAGTCTAACCAAAGCAAAGGAGCGTAAGTTGGTGGTAAAACATGGTGGAGGAGAAAGTCGAGGAATAGAGAGTAAGAGGGCACTGCAGGAGGAGAAGACAAGAGGGAGGAAGAACAGGTGAGGTGAGCAGAGGAGAGCAGAACAGAAATAATGAAGACAAGAGTAGACGAGAGAGGCAGGAGGCAAAGCACTTGATCAGTAAGAATCAGAAGTTTGTTTGCATGCCTAAGATACAAATTTATCTGACACCATCAGCATGCCCTGCAGCTACAGCTATACACACACACACACACACACACACACGCACCATAGTCTCATTACCATTCTGTTTTTGTGTCTCTAAACAAGAGCCTCTCATCTCCATAATTACAGTATAATTTGGCTGTAAAATGATTTCCCTCAATAACTCCTGCATGAATAACCTCAATAAAAACAGCATAGCATAGAAACACTCCCAGATATGCAGAATGATACAGACATTGTCCCAGACACATAGACACAGATACATACAAACAAAAGCATATAATAAAGGCCCTACAGTATATGGAACATTTTTAAATGGGTAATAATCAAAAACAAATGCCTTGTCTACGCTAGAAACGTTGACACTGTGACACCGCCTCTGTTTTATTAAAGATGGTCTTAATTTAGTGAGCAAATAGGCTGCTTCTTTCGGGAAAAGGCGCCTTTAATTGGCTTCATCATCACCACCTCAAATGATCCCTGTGTGATGCCTGAAAACATTCACAACGCTCACAGCGAGGAACCAATTTTAGATTTTCACAGTCTGGGCAAGTCAGACCATTCTGTCTCCTCAAGCCCAACTACTTATCTCATTCAGGACATACTGGCAGTTTGAACCCTCTGGCCCTTTATGTAAGATTCCTGGTTTGAATCCACGGCTCCGTTGGTGCACTGTGTGAATACATCGTATGAGGATAGTGCTCAAATACAAATGATTTGTTGGCTATGGCGCCAGAAATAATAATTTTGCTTTTACACTAACTTTTATCCAAATATGCCCATATGATATGGAAAAAGCAAGTTGTTTGATTGGCAGATATTTAATAGGACCTTAGAGAAAAAGACCTGCTCTAGTATTTAGGACAAAAGTGAGTTTAATCTGTAATGTTCTTCTTCATCTTTCTAAAGATGAACTTATTGTTCTACTTGTGTGCTACTTATTGTTTTTTTTAAAAAACAAAACCAAAGAACAAAAAAAAAAATCGAATCATATTCAATAATATTGCATAACTTTACTGGTTTACTTGGTGATCTGCATTTGCCACGTTGGCGTTGCTCCAACATCAACACAAATAACAATAATCCAGGCCCGTAACTGCAGCTGATCATGCATTTGTAACTCCGGAGGTTAACACTAAAAAACTATAACGATGAGAGAAATTTCCCTTCAGTTCTTTCTGAAAAGTTTTTGAAAAGATCTGGCCACTTTGAGGAAAGATCAAATTCAGCTGTTAACTATATTTCTTTAGTATCTCCTTTTTGTTTGTGTAACCAATAACTTTCTTACTTAAAGCTGTGTTCACATTGGTAGTGCCATGGTGACCAGAGTCACCAGAAAGTGATTCAGTCAGCAACTGGCAGCGTGAAGTGGGCGGGTCTTGAGATGAACTTTTCTCACCTTCGAGGTGAATGACTGAAGCAGCTGCCAGTGAGAGCAGGAGACACCGGTGATGTGACTCCTGGCAGTAAACACTTTGGAGGTTTACCTAAACAGCCCGAGCCTGGAACGTCTGCAA
>VOQJ01013206.1:31021-44580 GCA_015052665.1 Apistogramma diplotaenia
CCATGAGAGAAGAGGATGTGGTTTTTTTTTAAAAAAAAAAGGGGGGGGGAGGAGGGGGGGGGGGGGGGGACATCCACCTAAGATATAATTTGAAAAAGTTATTACAGTCATCTCTGACAGTCAGATGGCTATTTGTGTTCAGGAAATGGTTGCTCCAAGGCTGGAAACAAAGACAGAAGAGACTTGACGATTTTTATGAGACAAAACTGGACCTGCTCCATTAACTGCAAATGCAGATGGACATTGTGTGACAAAGCGCTGGCGCCTAAAGTGATTGTGCACGGGTATGGGCCCATCTTCCTTCTCCAAACAATGCGAACCGCAATGTCGTAAAGCTCGTTTAGATAAAAAATGTTCGGAATTTCAGATTTAAATTCTCTTACAAAGTAACAGCTCTTGTATTGATAACACCGCAGTCCACAAATCCATGGCTCTGTTGTTCTTGCTTTAGGATGAGTTCATAAATATTGACGGAACTGTTGTCAGATCATAAGAATAACAAATGTTAGTCCCGGTGTAGACTTGGCTTTACTGTTCCCACTAATATGGGCCTGGCATTCATGAAAAGTTACGCAATTACCAGAGAAGGCAGGCAGGAGGTTATCTATCACATGGCAGGTCAGGCTCTCAGCGAGCATATTTCACCTTTAATGACAGCACCAGCTGTCAGACTGGAACTAACCAATAGCAGACTCATTATCTGTGATTAAAAAGTATAATCATGGAGTTAAATTAAATGATTATTTCCTGCTGTTAAGTGTTTTTGGATGAGACTAATTATACCTGTCAGGTTATGTACAGAATCATCCCCCTTCTCTGATTCGCATTGGGTGGCTCGGAGTCATCAAAGCGCACTCGCACTTATTGCTTTCCACTGCTTGATTACAGCTGATGCGCTCACTCGCTAACATTTATTAGTATGTCATGGCAACACATTTGGCACGGAAAGGGCGCAATATATGGAAATATGTGTGACGTACATGGAAAGTTTTGCAGCGAAACCCTGTAGTAAGCCTCCCTGTTTGAGACCAATTAGCAGACTAAGCGACTGTCAGGTCGACTGGCTCTGGACCGAAGAGACCGCTGTGAAAATCACACCTCTGCCGCTGACACTGTGCTCTCTATGGGGAGCCAGCATTGTGATTGCGTGACTAAGATTGTGAGTTTGTACCGCATTCTTGTGCTATTGCCGTCTTCGCTTCAGTCTGTCCACTTTTCTGACGGAGCAAAAGGGTCAGAAACATGCTGCGCAACCAATTCATGGAATTCACACAATCAGCTGTGGGTGGGCGGCACATGCTTCGACTGTGTTGTGCTGTAGGAAAGACGGGCTGGATATCGCCGTTTTGAGCTATACACTAAAAAAACACGAGCTAAACAAGTCACACAGCGACTGCTGAAGAAAACAAGCTGCTTTTTTTCCCCAGTGAATCGCTGCTGAGGGAAAAGGTCTGCAATGTCATGTTTGTGTAGATACCAAACACAGCTATAAAGTAGTAGGTGTGAAATCACAGATTTGCTTGATATAACTGAGCTATAAGCTGTCCAGGAGCACTTTGAGGAATGATGCAATTAATCAGTTGATTTCACTTTCGGCTGAAATTTGAATACCTGGTTAAACATTAAACTTACGCCGTTGCTCTTCTTTTAATTTAATTTATTGCACGTTTTTTTCTCTTCATAATTAATGTCTTTTTTGTAGTCCCTTATTCCTGCTCTTTACTGAGATTTTACAGGCAAATCAATTCATCAGCTGATCTTGAAAACTTGTTAAGCCAATATTGGATATTGTGGTGAGAATTATTGCAAAAGCACTCGACAGCCTGACAGAGTTGCACTCCTGTGAGGCTTCTTCACTCCAAGTTCGAGAAAACCTGCTGTAAAAGCATTTGACAGAATTGGGGTGGTAGTGGTGGTGTGTGTGTGTGTTTGTGTGTGTGTGTGTGGGGGGGAGGTGGGGGTAGCCAATCATGACTAAAGATTTCTATGATTTTTGCAGACAATAAAGTTAAAAATGTCCTAATTTAAATCATTTCTTTGACATACTCTCTATTGACTTGGAAAGTTGAACTGAGTTCTCAGACTTTCTAAAAAGGAAAGAAAGTTACGGTTCAAACAATTTTTCAGTTTCCTTGTGGCTGAAGAAACAAGCAGACCTGGACATCTGGAAGGTTGGCAGTGCTTACAGAACGACAGGATAACAAAAGAACAAGCCAGGCATTTGGTCCTTCTGTGCTCGTCTAAAAATACACGATTTGCAAGGAAATGTATCAGCGGCAAACCACAACTTGTCCTGCTGTTGTTGTGTTCCCTTTGCTTAGCCCTGCCTCACAAGTCTGCGCGCCAGGCGATGTTACACCCTGTCGTCTATTTATAGGAAACAGGATTTAGAGAAGGGACTTTGGAGAAAGGGCAGCGTCGTGGCAATAGATGATGCGGTCTATTTATGGTTCTGCTACCACCTTGTACCTGCAGATATGTGCAGGTAGCTTGGTATCCAAGCACCATTTAAGCATCCGCATTGACAAAATGTCTGGTGTTGCCAATGGCTGCTTTCCTCAAGAAGAATAATGAAGATAGAAGTCAAGGCTGGTTAGGTGGGAAGGGAAAGCTGTATTGTACATAACATATAGCATTAAGCATCGTTTAAAGAACAGGCTTAAGGACAGGAAGACTTACAGTATGGCTAAGGAAAAATGGGTAAACCATGACATGATGGAATTTATGTTACAGTGAGTTTATGTTCTTGGGAAGGTGACTGCAGTCATAGTATACTTGCAGGAATTTAGCCAATTGGAGGCTAGCTCTGAAATTATTGTAAAAAGCACAGCATCCAGCATGAGAGAGAAAAGAGTGTGTGTGTGTAACATAACTCATGTGGCATAAATGAAACCGTTATTCAGTCAAATAAAACATTTCTTAAACACTTTAATGAAGCAGCGAGAAGAGGGGAAATAAAGCAATAATAGCACATAATGAGCATGAATACTATTAGTTAAGAAGTATTATAAAACACGGTAAGTGAAAAAGTAAATAGCACCTACCAGACAGTAATGTAGTCATATATAGGCTCTGTGCTCAGTACAGTAAAGTTGATATAAATCCCGTGTCCAGGAGGAACTCTAACACTCCACACACAGTCCTGGAAATTTGGATATTCCTCCGGGTGGCCAGGAGAGTAAATGGTTCCATTTAATGATGTGATGTTACCACCACAGAGCGCTGGGAGAGAGAATATTAACAGAATTACCCTTAATAAATTACCTGCAAATTAGTATTGCCATTGTGAAGCTTCAATAATTGTCTGGATCACTGAGAAAGGAAATGTCTCTATCAGTCATGTAATTACCACTGGATAACACCTTCACACCTTTAATAAATTGTCATTACATTTTTATTTCTGTCCCTCAGCTGTCGAGCTCATCAATAACGTGATGTTACCACTGCAAAGGGCAACATGGCTTTGAATGAAATGATTTTCTTTTTGTCTACTTAAAAATTGAATGATGCAATTTACATGGAACTAAGATTACCAAGAAAAAATGTGGCTGCTTTCATGTGTGAATACAAAGTTGATTGGTTACAGATAGGAATACATCACAAAAGTTCAGAGAAAAATATCTTTGTTCTGTGAAATTGTGAAATAATAATCCAATCAATACAACAATAATAAAATCAGCAATTGTACGTCATTAAGAGAAGATGTTGTTGCGTAGGATAGCCAGCACACCACAAATGTATTCATTATAAGCATGGATGTACTTTTCCTTTGGACTTTTTGAAACTGTATATTACTGTATGACTTATAAGCTCATTCATAATTAAGTGTCTTGTAAGCCCATATGAGAGGCCAGCCAGCCTTAGGAGAAAGCTCATTTCCACTGCTTGTATCCACAATCTTGTTCTTTCAGTCACAAACCCATGAACAAAGATGAGGGTGGAGATGTAGATCGACTAGTAAATCTAAAGCTTCACTTTTACACTCGGCTCTCTCTTCATCAAGAGACGAGTGCAGTGTCCAAATCCCTGCAGCCGCGACCCTAATCTGTCTGTCAATCTCCCGCTCCCCCCTTCCCGCACTCATAAACAAAACCCTGAGGGGCTCAAACACCTTGGAGAGGGCACTCCACCCTTTTCCAGCTGAGAACCATGGTGCTAATTGTCATGCCTGCTGTGAACCGCTGCAAGTGCAAGCTGGAGGCCAACACCGAGGAAGCCAAGAATACCACAAGTATACCAAAAAGTAGAGATTAGATCCTGAGGCCAGCAAGGTGTGGTTGTACAGAAAGTAATGGCTCGTAAAAATGGGTCAGACATCCAATACTCAGCATCCCACCCAGTATCCCCCACAGGATACCCTGAAGGATGTGCTTAGATGCCTTCTTGAAGTCCACAAAACATTTGTAGACTGGACAGGCAAACTCCCACGCACACTCAGATATGCTCTCCTTTCCAGCACCTCGGCACAGAACTTCCCAGGGTGGCTGAGGAGTGTGATCCCCCTATAGTTGGAGCACACCAACTCAATGGAACGTTGCAGAAGTGTGTCAATCAAGACAGCCATAAAACATCCAGAGCCTTCAGGAACTCAGGACGAATCTCATCCACCCAAGGGTCCCTGCCGCCAATGTTGCCCCCTGGCAGGGTCTCCCAAGGAAATTTGGTCCTTGATAAGGGGCCAGAGAAAGAGCAATTCCAGTGACCCTTATGGTAGAGAGATGAAGAGAAGAGTTCAGTGCTCCACCCTGGAGATTGCCTGGTAGCCGGAAACAAAGTGGTTGGGTACAGTGTGTGTTGGGTGGTGACCAAGGGCTAAGACCCTGGTGGACCAATGCCTGGCTACAGAGGCAGGTATTCAATAAATCTAGCTGAAAATATGAAGAAAAATACCAATAGACACAGGAATAACCAATGCAATTTACCTTCACATCGTGGTAAAGGGTGGTTCCAGTTCCTGCTAATTCCATGTAAACATGTGAGCGAAGCTTCTCCGATTAGAGAGTATCCGGCCAGACATTCAAATGACACCGTCATCCCGACGCTGAAATCGGTGCCAATCACGATGCCATTTCGAAACGGTCGAGGGTCTGGGCAACTCTGGAGTTGGTAGGCTGCACAGATAAGGTAAATTATTCAACAAAAAATGGCAATGATGCATAAATGATTTCTAAATTAAGTCCTGTAATATGCAGATTATGATTAAGAGCCACAGAATGAACTTCAGTTTGAACTGTTGAAAAACTAAAATCAAGTAATTTATAAAAATAGGCAAATATAGCCTTTCTAACACTGCATAAGGAATAGTCAGTCAGTACAGAGAAGCAAACAGATAAGCCATGTTTTAAAATATCAGAATGTGAAAAAAATAATAAAAAACTACAGTATTTGACCTGCTAGGCAAGGAAAAGGCAATCAAACGAAGAAGTGGCAGTCAACCACACAACAAATATGCACGATGGACAACTACTCACAACCAGTGTTGTTGTTACATTTCCTACCGAGTATGTTAAAAACTAAAGAAAACAATTTAAATTTGTAATGAAATATAATAAATAAATAAATAAAGACATGGTCGTCCTGCATCAAAGAAGCTAGTTCTTGTTTAAGTTGCCCAAATAGTCTCACATCCAATCTGGCAGCTCCAAGTTAAAACGTAATTGTTGCACAATTATGTGCAGCCAGTGCTACAACAGCCCGGGCTTTGAAGGAAAACATGTCACCGAGACAGACAAACACTGGGAGAAATAATGGTAATGGAAAAAAGTCAAACTGAGGCTATTCACATTTTTCCTATTTTAAAACACTGTGGCAGTGCTGCTGTCAAGAGATAAAAGGTATTATTCATCAGCCACTGTAATTTTCACATTAATGGAATTAGGCGAAACATATTTAGGCTATCTACAAGATTTGTCATAATAAATATAAGACTGCTCAAACCATTTTAATGCCAGACAGAATAAATATGAAACTCATCTCGTCACTGAAATTAATCCAAATCGAGGACCTGCATGCACCCAGTAATCTTTTTGGCAAGCTGCTGCTGTAGTCTCGAAACATTTTTTATCTTAGCAGATAAATTTGTTGTTACAGTAATCGCTCCTGAGAAATTAAGTCACAGTGAGGCAAGTTGTTTCCACATCGGCACCAGTCGCAGTGCGCACTTGTTGTCTTTGCTTAGGAAGTAATCAGTGTAAACAAGATGCCAGAGAGGTGCTTTTAGAAGTGATGTTTACCTTGATACGTGATGTGGAACCCCGGCTTGTTTTGCGAGTAGTCACTGTGGAAAAAAAAGCTGGTTTGATGGGTGGTGCTGAACAGAGGTTTGGGGATGACTGGACCGCTGAATCGGTCGATGACGGTGCCCATCTCCAGCGTTCCACTACGGATCTCTAAATAATCATGGATTGCTTCAGTAGAGAAGTTCAAAAACTGGAGATGGATGCCTGAGAAACAATAAGAAAACATAACACAGAGCTTATGATTTCATACCAAATAAGCAGCATGAAAAATACTTGTACTTTATCTCATCATCAGGGGCCACCAACACCGACTGACAAAGCAAGAAGTAAAAGAAAACAAAGATACATGAAAGAAGTGGCACAGAGAGATTCTCAAGCAAACTCAAAGAAAACCTTTTTTTTAATTTCTTTGTTTTTTTTAAACTCGATTCCAAAGTCAAACGTGTTTCTTACCAAAGCCGACAGGTAAGTTCACTGTCCATGTGCAGTCTAATCCACTGGGGTAGTTGCCGGGGTAACCAGGACTTAGAATCACTCCACTTACATCTGTCATAGACCCACCACACTGGGCTATACATCCAAACACACACACACACACACACACACACACACACACACACACACACACACAGAAAGAGAGAAAAATGGAAAATAGTGTTTCAGTGTTGAAAGCGGCACATCAAAAGCAGGAGGCTGACCTCACAGAAGGAAGCAGAGATGCTTCTCCTTTTTAAATACACTGCAAATTTAGATCTATAACCTGATATTTTGCATATCCTAAATAAAATATTGACATTATGAGCATTTAATTCACATTTAAAGAGAAATGTGTCCAGAACTTGCTTTCTCTACTTTGTCTCAGTGCATGTTAATGCTTTGCTTCACTCTGCATGTTCATGAGCAGAACCTGACTTAGCGTTGGCTTAGTAGTATTCTGCACAGAATACCAAATAATCAGCTCATCACAGGAGAGTAAACTGATCAAACAGCTTATTTTCCACAGAGCCAGAAACGGCAGTGGAGGCTGATTGCATCATTTCTGCAGCACCGAAGTTTTGCATGTTTTCCAGCATGTCCAGCCTTGAATGCCTGCGTGTATATGTGTGTGTGTGTAGATGGATGTAATGTAGAGGAAACACCTACCAATGCACAGAGGGACTGGATAGTTCCATCTTCTCACGGGTCCGGGCATACAGGTTATATGGGCATTGCCCTGAAATGGTAAAGTCGATCACAATCGCTAATTAAAAATCGCTGCCAATAACTGCACTGGTTTAAATAGTGCTGTTTTACATTTTTCCATGAATTACTGAGACATTTACATTAATAGCACAGATCTGTATATTAAGCACAAGGCAGATAGAACTCTACATAACATTGTACAGAAATTGGGTAGATCACACCAGAGACATACATTATGCAGGAGTTATGCAAACCACACCAGAGTTGTGTGTTTAGCAAGAGCTGGGAAAACCACTTGAGAGTGGGGCTTTCCGTTTGATTCTTTTAAATAGTTTTTGGTTTATGCAGCCAGTGGATAAAAAGAATGAATGGTGGCACATTGGAGAAGCTGAACACACTTTAATGATTTCACATAAAAAAAAGCCTCAATATCTGGAAATTAGTTCACATTAAACAGCTATTAGTCCATGTGTGGTTTACTGTACTGTAGAAATTTAATTAAATTTTATTTTTTTACCTGAAGAGAGTATCCTTGTTCACATGAAAACTGCACAACATCCCCCACCATGAATCTGTCTCCTTGTCTAACACCGTAGTTTGGAGTCTGAGGCTCTGGGCACGACTCCAGACCAATAGCTAATAAGAAATATGAAATAAACAACATTAAAAAAAAAGGTTCTGTTATTATTTTGCAAACACTGCATTGCCTTCAGATAAAACGGTTTTAAATATATACATGTACCTGTATATTCCAGGTGAAATCCAGCAGCTGAGACACTAATATCAGAGCTGAAGCTGAGATAGAGGTTGTTGGATGTGCTATTCAGAAGAGGGGGGATAGTGGTGCCTGAAAGCAGGGAGAAACAGAGAAGAGGAACAGAGGCCCATGATCACTTTTTTTCCTCCTCATTTTTCAACTAAGGCCTTTAAAGCACATGCTCTTAGTTATCTGACAGCAAAGGAAACAACAAAGGCCTCCCAAACCTACATTTTTACTTTTTTTTTGTTAGTGAAGTGCTCTCGAAGGAGGGAAAAGGGAATTACTTTTATTTGAGACATCTGTTTTATTTGAAACCACTTTTCAAATGTTGGTTTGACCTACTTAGCATGGCAGGGGGGGGGAGTACAAAGTAAAAAAACAAAAAAAACAAAAGGGACTGCAATACTGAAGCAAAGCTGGCACAGTGCGTCAGTATAATCAGGGCCTTTCAAAAAGTAACACATTTGATGATCTTTAATGCAAAGTAGTATGAGAACAATCCAATCTCCTTATTAAAAGAAATGTCATTTATTTTTTCTGGCATGCTCCAAGACGTAACAGAGGTAGCAACATTTCCTGATGCGAGCTACTTGTGGATTTAAATTTCGCGGCAGCCACATCGGAATGGTTTGCGTTCGCTCACGGGCAGGCGCGCCGGCAAAGCCTACAAAGCAGAGACATTCCCGTGGATCAGCGGCGAAACAGGTCAGCGGATGTTACTGTTCGCCTGTTGCGAGGGGAAGTAATTAGCAGGTTTCCGAACAGTCTGCACCCCCCCGCTCCCTCCCACTTGTTATTTTTTACATTATCATTCATTGTCACGACAGAAAATAAAAAGCGATTTTTTTTTCCTCCAGAAAAATAATTCCTGATTGATGCAAAAAATAATTAACTAGATTGATTTAAATATCACAGTTATTTAAGGATGTATGACAGTATTAATTATGAGTTGTAATTAACCCTAATAAAAAAAGGTCTATCATTGCTCTGCAAGGATTTATTCATTAATTATACTTTTTACATGAAATCAAGATAGAATGATGTTATTTTAATTGTTGACCATATAATCTCTCATTGAGTTTGCCATAAAGATGTCAAGTCCTCTCATAGATTATTTGATACAACTAGGAGATACTCAGACTTTGCTTCTCTTAAAAGAGTATTACTTCCCCCAGAAGATGAATTCCCTTTGGGCAGCGGTCTAAACATGACTCCAGAATCCAGGTTTCATCCCAACTGAACAGTTTTTGGTTGAACATGAGGTGATGAGACATTGGAGGCACTTTCCAATATCCGACTCAGCCACACAAAAGGAAAAAAATGGTAGTCGCTCAGTGATTACATTGACATTTTTTTGCATTCAGAGACCGAGTGCAACCAGTTTCCAGCCAAGAACTGGTCACCCACAGATTGAGGATATTGCATGCTCGACTTGTGAGTGATCACTTTTGTTTGCGAGGTGATGGCGGTCTGACTCAGACCGGCTGCAATCGCTGTCAGGCAGATTGGCAGGTTTGCAAATATGTGACGTCTTATTTATAAATGCACACAGATATGCAACAAGTTACAATCAACCTGTGAATTCAGTTCATCGGCGGCATCTCAACTAAACTCAGCTGGGTGCTATATGAAAGTGAGGTTGCTGAGTGCTTACATGTATGACATTCTGCAGTTACATCACCATCCCGTAGCCACATTGTCACTATCTGTGGAGGAATTGCTCTTCAAAGCCTGTGAAGTTCTGACTGGACTTCATAGGCTTGAGAGCTTTTCAGTATGTAGATTGCTTGGTAACAAAATGCAAAGTGCATATATCAGTAGAAAATCACTAGTGTAGAAAAGTTTTAGCTAATAACACTGCAGTAAATTTTGGGACCGATTACCAATGTGAATAATTCCATAAAGAGTCGGTTTGACAGATCATCTTTATTCCTAGTAGGGAATTAATGTGTAAGAGGATCAATTCGTTTTACGAAAGACATTTTTTACATGTCTTTCAAGGGAGACTTTGACACGGGCGTTACTGGGTATGTAACTCGGCTCCTGCTGAGACTCTAAATGCAGCTCAGCTCAAATCACAGGGAGCCACATGAGCAGATTTGAAATTTTATTGTATTTAAATGTCAGGCAAGATTTCCTATAATCAGCTCACAATGCAAATTGCTTCTTTTTTCTCCTCAGACAGAGAACGAAGTCTTGCAAAGGTGTCCTGACCTGAAAATGATATTTCTTCTGATATACTCAAGTGCAACATCTCGAGCTCTAATAGGTTCAAAAACATTACTTGTGAGCAAAAACAACTGCAACATCTCAAGCCAGATCGTTGACAGTACTGCAAACTTCCTCCAATTATCTGAAACATTTGAAGAACAGCATACAACATTTTCCAATTGGAAAATCAATTGCCTGATATCAGTTCTACTGCCATAAGAGGCCTAAACTTCTCAATACACAGTAATTGGTCTGTGGTATGCTGGGAAACTATCAATAATGCAAAACTGAGTGTTAGAGTCAGAATGTTGTGGTGGTGATTGGTGTAGAAGTGCATTGCTATCCACTAAATATTGAAAATTGAATAAAATTTTGATTAAATCATCCACAGGATGTATTGCACTCAGACTAAACAGCATAACTGTGGGCTCTCCCACATGTGCTGGAAATATCTCCCACAGCTCTTTTCCACAAGCTGTATCGTCCTGGAGTTGTTTTCGAAATTATTGCAATGATTTCTGAGATCGTAACATCCCGTATCTTCTTTGACGATGCGATTTCTAGTGCGTTCAATATTGAATTATTCCCAGCATTACAGATTCAAAAAACAGATTTGAAAAAAAAAAGTTTACCAGAGTAGCTTCCCAGTCTTGGTGCGTGATTGTCAGCGCCGTCATAAAAATCCAAAGAGTCCCAGTTGTGCTCGGTGGCAAAACTCACAACTTGTATCTGCACAAAAAGACAAAAAAAGGAGAGAGAAAATTAATAAGTAATTCTTCTCAAATGCCTTGAGTAAAGGACCCCAGAGCTTGTTATGAAACTGAAACCAACACAATGGCTAACAATGGATCTATGTAAACTGAAAATTAAACTCACACATATCGTCTTTAAATCTAAATGATCAATGTTAAAAAAGGAAAATTTTTTTTTGAATAATTACTAAATTGTTAAATAAGGAAATTACAAACACTGTGAGGTGCCTGTCATTTCAAGTGACTGCACTTTGTGTAAAAGGCATCTTTGCCTTTGTATTTGTCCGTGAGAGCAGTTTAGCTTACATGCAATCAGGCCTTATCTTTCATGATTAGATCCTATCTAGTTATCTCTGGATGGCCTCCTCTCTCAGAAACCATCCATCCATTCATCCTTCTAATAATATCTTATCTTCCCTGAGATCCTGCCTGCTCAGCTTTTAAGCCAATGATACATAGGTCAGCCAGCAAGCAGCATGTGACAGTTACTACCTGTATTCCAGCTCCTTCTGGGACAGAGACCTTCCACACGCAGTTCTGGTTGTTGTCATATGGCTCTGGGTAGCCAGGCGACAGGATGGTCCCACGGCGAGAGGTCAATATGCCCCCACAGGGAACTGGGAGAGAGAGGAGTGAGTATACAGAGCATAGCAGAGGAGAAAGGAGAGAGAAAAAAACCCAGAGGTTAAAACAACACTTTGTGGACAAATTACAGGAACGCTAGAGAAAGTGAGCTGTGCCAAGCATGCACACTGCAGAGAGAGAGACCAAAGAGCTGCTGACCTGGGTAACAGATACTGTAGGACTACGGTGCACGCTGAATTTCAGCTATTTCTATTTGTTTTAAATTGGTTTTCAGTTATGAGCATCTTGTACAGTTATGCGAATACTGCATTTTGAAAAGTAAAAATAAAAGTCAGATTCATATTTACCTATACATGTTGGCAGGGTGTCGTTCCATTGTGCCAGGTTGTCTGGGACACTCTCGCAACGAATGGCAGTGGAGCCATGCAGTGTGTAACCAGGGTTGCACTCAAACTGCACCAAAGAGCCGACCGCAAAGTCGTTACCGAGACGCTTTCCGAAGCGTGGCTCGGGGACTGAACTGCACTGGGTGGAGCTGGTCCGAGGGACGGCTAAAGGAAGAAGGGGAATGATATGTACCACTGTCAGGATGATGTATACAATCAGTTTACCATATATGTTCAGGCTTTTATGAATTAATAACAAAAAAAAATGACCTTGGTAGACAAAATGAAATCCTTTAGCAGTTTCTGGTCCAACTGTGGTGAACTTTATTGTAATCTGGTTTCCTGAACTCAGAGGGAGAGATTCACCTAGAGATGCAGGGGGAACAATAAGGCACGTTATGGGCTGAGGCTGAGCGGCTGTCGGTTCACCTACCCACAAACGAAGACAACCATCCTTACCAGAGTGCGACCCAGAGAGAGAAGACAGTAGCGTGTTTTGCTGAGTGGGGCCGTCGTAGATCTCTACCACGTCATTAAGAGACGTCTGGAACAACACGAACTGACCGAAGAGAACTGGAAACAAAAAAAAAGAAAGAAAAGAAAATGGGGGGAAAAAGACAGATAAAGAGATGAGTTACCACAGTTGAATGGTGGCAAATTATTATTCCACGACACTGTCTGCCGCTGACCTTCCAATGATAAAATTAACCTGTAATACCTAATTTAAATTTTATTAAGCTGCAGTGTCACCTTCTATTTGAGGCCAACTATTGGCACAAAATTATATAACACTTAATAGTCAAAACATTGCTTTGCCGTCATCATGCAGCAGTCAACACCACCTCACCACCCACACCCTTCTCCTCTCTGCCCACCCGTCAATTGGTAACAGTGTATCAGTGTTGTCAGCTAGTGGGAAATGGTAATCTTGCAAAAAAAAACTGACTTAGGCTTGGTAATGTATGCTGCTTTCTGTGTTACAAGTTTGAATGAAAGGCATATAACATAGGTGGTAACCTGTCAAGTGCCACTCACACAGCTCACGGAGACTGATCCAATCACATGCGAGGAAAACCTGCAGCCACGTGGCAGTTACTTACACGCCACAGCTGTAAGACAGATGCAGGAAAGCGGGAAAGAAATAAACGCAGTAATGCCATATAGTAACAAAAGATTAAACCACACTATGAATTTCAGAGTGCAGCTGTATCGGCAGGTAGCATTAGACAGTCCCCAGAGGGCTGGGATTTTTCTGTCTCCAATGATCACTGCATGATCCTTTTCTTAGTAACCCGAAGATGCAAATCACACGGTGTAGTTGTATTGTTTAAAGCACATGTCCTATCTAAAAAAAAAAGTCCTTTGGGTTAAATTACACCTATTTGGAGCTTTCTCTTCAACTCACTGCACACATGCACATATATATCACCTCCACATGCCCTCC
>VOQJ01013207.1:0-12778 GCA_015052665.1 Apistogramma diplotaenia
GGGGGGGGGGGGGGGGGGGGCGGGGGGGGGGGGGGGGGGGGGGGGGGGGGGGCTGGCGGGGGGGGGGGGGGGGGGGGCGGCGGGGCACCTCGCCCCCGTGCAGGAGGAGGGGGAGGAGGAGGGGCGGAGCCGTGATGTGGGGGTGGTGGAGGAGGGCCGCCTCTGGATGGAGGTGGAGGTGGAGGAGCTGAAGAGAAGGAAGAGGAGAAAAAGTGTAAGCTAAAGCAGAAACGTATCATGACTGAACCACTTGTAGCTCACACTGTATCCCTGATCACTGTATGATCTCATATTTTAAAAAGCTTTATTCTCTACACTTTAACTTTGGTGAAAGGGCAACGGGACGATCCCTAAAGATCCGAAGGAATCTCGGTCATAAATGCTCATCAGGTCCCCGTAACGCTCGTTTGTGTTAAGCCATGCAATTACAAAGTTAAATGAGGGAGCAGCCTTCTTGCCACTAACTGGTGTTATTTTTTTCCCACAAAATCGGTATAAAAAGAAAAAAAAAAATCTGTCCACAACTATTGAAAGAAAGATGTTAATAATTTCAAACTTCATCGAACCAGAAATTCATTAAAAATCATGCTTTTCAAAGCTCAAAAGCTAGTTCGGGTCTGCTTCGCTGATGACTAAAGCCTGGTTAAACAAACATAACTCCACGTGCAGTGTTTAAAACATGTGTGGCTGAGCTTCATGTGAGGGTTAGATAGAAAAAATAAAAGTATTTAAAGAAATGTCATTGCAGGACAATGCTTCCATGAAGTAAAAGAAACCCATCTGACGTGACAAACGGCTGGTACGTCTCCAGCAAAAAGGCTCAGTCAGGTAATGACAGCACATCCAACTCGAGAACAATCAGGTGCAAAACAGCAATCATTTTACTGAAGAAACTGCAAAGACCTGAAACAGCTTGGATTCATAGTATGACTCTACATGCACAGTCACAGCAGGTCATGCATAGAAACCTACCACTCCACCTGGGCGGACCTGGGGATAAAATCACCACACTAGTTAGATTGTCTTTAACTGACAACCAACCCAGAGGGTCCTGCACAAACATGTACACATACATCAAATTTAACAGCACAGGTAAATTACTAATGTTTTATATTAAGAAACCAAAACTATCTATTACTATTAACTATCAGGCCGTATCATCTCGGTGGCATCCTGCCTTCTTATGTTTCACTCCACGCTGTGCGGCCGCCTTACCTTGTTTTCGTAGCTCGTCTTTGACAGCATCTACACCTCCGTTCTTCTCGATGAAATCGTAGATGACCTTGGAGGTCTCTTTATCCTTTAGCTGAGCCTCAGAAATGCCACACATATCAAACAGGTTCTTCAGCTCGGGGTCCAAGTTATTGAGCTGGGGAAAAAACAGAGGAGATCGTGGCATTTAGCGCATCCATCCCAGAGGTAATCAAGTTCTGCTATGTTAAATGGTTATGCATTTATTGCTCAAGGAAAAATCTAAGAATGTGTCTACTTCAGTCTATTTCTTCAAAAGATCTGGCCACATGGTCAGCTACAAGTCCTTACAGCGAGGTCATTACAGATCCCTAAAAAAAATTATTAAGTAAAATAAAATTACATGAGTCACAGTAACCAAGACAACCTGGATACAAGAGAATGACCTTCCAGCTGGACTTCTGACTGCAGCTGTACGAGCTCACTGGTGTACACACACAATCATTTACAATGTATATTAAGTGATTCTTGTTTATTAGCTTAGTAACACATGTGATAAACATGTTGGGAAATAGAAAAGCAAATTTAAGAAAAGCAGGATTAGCTTGTTTTACACTGGAAGCTGAATGTGAGAAGTAACATTCTGTAATGTTTCATTTTGCTTTGTGGAAACACCTCTAGCTAACCTGCAAAAATAAAAGCGCTGGCCAGACCACAAAACTGCCACTACTAGGTGAAATGGCTCATTTTTGATAATGCTCCTATCAGGATTCGTTATAGGAGATGCAGAATAGTGCTCTCTCTATTGCAAGTCAAAATGCAGAAGCTAAAAAAGCTAAAAAAAAAATTAAAAAAAACTGTCTTCACATTTATATTAGATGCATTTAGTCTGACTTTCTTAACATGATCTGTTATGAGCTGACTCAAGCTGCATGCTGTATGGGGAAGGCAAAAAAAGACCTGTGTACAATAGCTGGTGAGACTATAAAATATAAGCCCGACCCTTTTGTGAATCCACTAATTTGTGCCTCGGCTTTAAAAGCCGGAGGATTTGAGAGGCGAGAGCAGGTTTTGCTGGACTGACGTCATTCGTTAAAAATCAGTCCTTGAAAGCATTAACTTATGAAACCAAAATCATCTGAAATTCATTTTTTCATTTACGGGCAAAGCAAGTCCCTCTGACCTGTATAATCTCATAGCCATCATCCAGAACCCAACATAGTTACTGATGAAGCTTTTTGGGAACGAGTCCATGGATTATGCAGATGTGGGTTGATACTCTACCCTCAAAAAAAAAAAGAAATCTTATTGTGTAACATTCCTGATGCCTCAGCCACGAGGCTCAGATGAATATTTGGAGCTGATATTGAATTTATTTGTCAAGAAGAGGGATGCCTACATGACATATGGATAAGCTATGAGCCATGAACGTCTAAAGGTCACACAGTAGACATGTGCATGCACACACACACACTAATGTTAGCTTCTGTGGATTCTGCTTACATCAAAGCCTGTGTTTGGATCCCAGCCTACATGCCCAATGTGCCTGTGAGAAAAGCAGAAAAGAAAGCATGTGAGATGAGATGAGTTAAGGAAGGGGGCAGAATAGATACACAGTACAAGATGTTTCCTATATTTAAATAAAAAGCAGACAGATACACATAAAGAGGTCCATTAGCTGTTAACTGCAAACTCAAGGCAAACACCTGACCGGGCAGATCAGAGTGCTCACTGGCAGGTATGAGTCTAACATATATTCCACAGGATCACACTAAATGGATCAGTGTTGCCGCCCCCTCACCTCTTCTCCGCAGGCAGAAGGTTATCAATGCAAATGTGCCAGACTTTTAGATTAAATTTTAGGACCTTTACAAACTTGCTGCTGTAGCTTTAATGCTACTTCAGACTTTCTCAGAGGCCTACTTTGACTTTAGCTCTGCTTAAAATTAATTTAACATGCTTGCAGAGCATGTGCCATCTCTTCTCCAAGGCCTGCACGATTAACTGATTGTGTCATTTCAATGATTCATTTGGGTTATTGACTACCAGTTATTAATATTTTGGAAATTAACAGTACAACAATAATGTGGGATTACAAGATGTTGTAAAGGGGCAACTTCTCAAAGCGAGTGTAAGGATTACAGCTGACTTTTTAAGATTTCTGTGCAGCTGCAGTGCCACCTAGTGCTTTCAAACAGATTTATGTTCTGCAAAATTACATTAAAAATTGTGGAAAATCTGTTCGCCACAAATGAAGGAGTCCAGGAAAGACAGGTTACACCAAAGACACCAAAAGGTCAGTGTTCATGACCTGAAACAAACAAGCCTGTGCTGACTCACTGGAAGTTGCTTGGTGTGCCGATGTCTGCCTTGGTCAACCTCTTCTTCTTCCCCCCTTTGGCCTTTTTCTCCCTCTTGGCAAAGGAAGAGTGCACTATGTTGTTCATCTGAGAGTTGTTGTGATAACGCTGAACACTGTTGATCTCTGGGTTTTTGATATCGACAGTCGCCATGGGCAATGCAGGTCCTGGAAAATGGAGGAAATGGCACTAAAGTTACAGTTCATATAAAACCACAAAGAAGTGTTGTCCTACATGCATATGTCTTTATATTAAAAAGGTTACAAGTGGGTTTAACAAGACATGAAACATGACCAGTGAGCCTGACTCCACATGGAAAGCTTGAGTTGTGCTTTTACTATGGTAATATATCCTTTAATGACTATTACAGACAGTGTGGTGGACGGAACCTTATTTGAATCTGCTGGTGAGAGAAAGAGCTCAGAATATGCAGTAGATGATAAATCATGGCATTTTTCACAGATTCCGGCCACCTGAGTTGTTTAAAATAAATCGCACCAGTTAACAGAGATGATGCTAAACATAATTACTGAACGACGTTCGGAAAAGCTCGTCTGTAAATCTTTCCTAAAACTTGCTCTCTCTGGTCTGATGACCTGCTATCATTCACCAATGACCTTCAGTCTCTGTTCCCACTCACTGTAATATTAATTAACTCATTCAGATTATGTATGTCTCAATTGTCTAGGCGGTTAATGGATTTGCTCTTATAATGGATTATCTAACCAGGCTGGTCTCAGTGGTGAAAGGACATACAGAACAGACAGCACACTTTATTTCACTGCACATTTGTGTTTACATACCAAAGCAATGATCATGTTTATTTGTTTTTGGCTTCAAGACATGAGAGTGACGTGGACTGGACACAGGCAATAAGTCGCATGCTAACATTATCTGCAAACAATCAGTTCCACAACAAGCACTACCACTGTTTCTACCACAGCGGTTCTCAGAATGGGGATCTGGGAGCCCCAAAGCCAGGAGAGATGTTAAAAAAAACTGATATAAATCCCAGTATTGTGCTGTATAACTCAAAAGTGCATGCATATACACTGACAAAGTAAAAAGAAGAACATGTTCATTACTCTCCCAGAGTAAAATAGGGCCAACACACTCATAACGACATCAGTCATGAAATCACTCACTGCTCTTAGATGAACCATTCCTGCTACTGTGTAGCAAGAAAAACACGAGTCACTCCATGTGGCTCAGTAAAGCTAAGCCCAAATCAGTATATTTGTGCTTTCCCCATGTTGTTCTTCAAAAAGGAACTTGTTTTTGTTTTTAAAAATCTTATGTTACATTACGACAATCCTCCCTCAACTGGAAGACATACCTCCGACACGCTTGCTACAGGGACTATTATGAGTTTTGCTTGGTGAAGGCGAAGCTGATCGACTACGTCGCCTCCTCAGGTTGTCCCAAATACATCCGCCACTTCTTGTTCCGCAGGTGGTCACACTGATGTCTACGAGCACCTTGTCAACCAAGTTGCAAGCTCGCTCTTCAGAGCAAATGGAAAGCCTAGCAGTGGGGTCGGAAAGAGATGGGTACAGTTCATCCTGAGGGAGAACTAGGCAGTGCAGGGAAGACAGGCAGCTACCTGGGCTCAACCCTCCACCTCCCATAGTTGCTCCTCTTCCAGCACCCTCACAGTTAAGTTCCTCAGAAGGAGCAGAAAGAAAGGTGGTGCAGAACATCATCGTAGCTGCTGGCTTGGCATGAAAGACAAGGCGGGAGCGAGGGCGGGTCTACAGGCAGCAAAACAATCTGAGGTCTTCTTTCTCAGTTAAGAAAAAAAGTGCAGAAATGAGGAAGAAATTCTGGTGAAGAAGACATCTCAGACATAACAAGCAAAGACGATCTACTTGTGTCAGATATGAATCCAGTCCAGAAGGATGTTCCTGCTTCCAAAACAAGAGAAAAAGCTGGGCTGTGAGTGAGTCTTCATTTACTGAATTAATTTCCTCAGGCATGTGGTGACACTAAAATCCATACTTCCTCAGCTGAAAAAGCAAACATCCAACAATGCTTTTGGAAGGGAAACGAGCCAGTCAGCACAGAGCAGAGTTTATTCATCCTCTTCAGTTCCCTACTGTCAACATTATAATGCCCGGGATTGGCTTGCTGTGATCATTTCACCACCAGCGTCCTCCACTACCTCCTCCCTTTCCATGCAAAACAAATCTAATCCCACCAAGTCATTCTGGATTTTGTGCTTGTGTTTTACGTAACCACTAAAACCCATCCACGGCATAATCCCGCAATAATCTCTGGAGTTCCTAAAACATGATGAATCAGTGGAGAGAAAGATGGAGAAGGGCAGAGCGATAGATAAAAACAGGAGAGAGGAAATGGTGATTAAATGAAGAGAGAGGGAGGGCAGATGAAGACAATTGATGAGCAGGGGAGTGCTCAAGAGGGCAGCAGGAGTAGAGGGGAGGACAGCAAGAAACAGACTAGAGACGACAGTAAGAGCGATGACACAGAAATGAGCGTATGACAGAATGAGAGGAGATATTTCTGAGAGAAGACAGGGATGACTTCCTTTGGAAATGAACTAATTTACAAATGCAAATATGTACCTTTTCAGAAAAGGACACCATGCATGATAAATCCCAGAGAGAAACTTGTAGAACCATTTATATGTGGCTGCATTACTGCAGGTATATAGAGTCTTTGAACTGTCATTTCAAACTGTGATCTTAAAAAAAGAAGCTGCATATGAACAAAGTCAAAAATCTGAGTTCTTGGCTGATTTACATGATGGTTTAGGTACATAAATGATGATCAAATAGAGCATCTAATCACGCATGACAAAGTAGAGCATCCGCATGTCCAGTTCCATTAACCTGCTTCCAACCTGAGCATCTTGTCATAATTAAGACCTCTTTATGAAGGTACAAACACACCCACAGATATATGGGTCAAATCTTCCTGAAAAACTAGTTCATCTCCTGCCACTGCTGTCTCAAACTAGGCCGTGTGTCTTCTGACATGTCCAAAATGCAAGCGGTCACACATCCATAAATGTATTCCATCTGTTTTTATCATCAGACCACACTAAGTAGCAGAATTACACCATCAAGGGCACGACTCCACTACAGGGCACAGTCATGTTTTGTTATGGTTTTACAATGCTGAAGTTTCTTTACCTTCACATTCCAACTCTGACTGTGAGGCAGGATTAAAAATACCAAAGCAGGCAATTCCTAGAAAGTTCCCGAGCCTGCATTCGTAGAAAAAGTTAATAAAACTTGCCTGTTCTCAGACAGTGTTGATGTTTCTTGGGCTCTTTAAGGCCAATTCAAAGGAGTAAGACAAACAATAGGAAGCAGAATATACAGTTCCTCTGTGTGTTCTAGCTATGAGCAGCTTTTCAGTTTGTTCTTTGGATTATGGAACAAAAGCTACACAATGGCAAAATGCTGTTAGGATCCATGCTAGCCGTTGCATATTTTTGTTGAGCACAGAGGCCACTCAAACATGCCTAAAGTCAGTATTAAGGTATTCCAGGGGGTTTCACAGAGCTCAGGTGCTGTTTGGGTTTCTGAAATTGGTGGTTGTTGGGGGTTTTGATAAAATTCTAAGGAAATTTCCCGTTTTTGTTTTCAGGGTTTTTTCCACCATCATTATATTAACCATACTTGTTTTAAAAAGTTGGCACAACTTCTTATACTTTCATACATCCCCTTTTAGGAAAGGTAACCTTTTGTGGTAACCAGTGCATGACAGGGATTTTTGTGGGGGGATGGGGAATAAGCAACTCGCACTGTTGCAAGTGTATGAGAACTAATGTAAAAAGTACAAATCCAAATGTTAAGCACAGTGCTGTGTATTGTTAAGACAGATCTCCCTCCACGTCACTGCAATAGAATTGGTGCCAAGAGTGAATTCTGGTTTACAGCTACAAGCCAGGCTAATAAAATACATTTAAACCAAACTAACCAGACATCTCCCTGCTATGGTTGAATGCTGTAGATCAGGAAAGTTAACATTGGGGATTTGCTGAAACTTTCACATCTTGCACTAGCTCCTATTAACTGGAGTTCACTCCAGCTGATAGACTAGGCCTCAGTCACACAGGTATAGTGGCCAAGCTGGCAACCCGTGGTTGCAAGGGAAAAATGTGGATTCCCTGACTGGTTAAATCGGTCACAAAGAGGGTGCTGCATCAAAAGCCTCCTAGTGATTCCTTTTGTTGCTAGCAGATTCGCCTCAGCTGTATGTAGCTTATATGGAAGATGCCAAGTTATCCGCGAACACTCCCAGCCTGCTTGCTGAGCAGTAGTGACATATTAAAAAGTGCAATGCAAACTAAAAACAGAATGTTTTTCTCCAAAGTAAAGCGAGGGTTCAAAAATAAGTCAGCGACTTCCACGCAAACCACTGCCAACTAGGGCGATCTTCTAGTGATCACAGGGAGGTTTTTGGCACCAAATACCTTCTTTGTGACCAGTTTCACGTAGCAGCAACCTCCAGTAACCACTTGCCAGCTCCTACCGCAATACACATTTTTCCCCAAACAAGGGGTTGCCAACCAGTCTGTAGGCCCGTGTGACTATTTTGCATCCGCCTCTTTTTGCATTCCTTTTTTACTTGAGGCACTCTGTAAAAACAAACAGACGACGTGCTCGAGCTTTTCTATGGAACACAGTCAACCTAGATATGCATACGCAGTTTGACAGCTGATACTACCTACATGAAATATTTAAAAAATTATGTAGGCCGTGTAGCTTTCTCCACAGTGTAAAAGAAAAGGAATTATCCCTAAAACCCTGAAATATGCAGAAACTGCCAGTATGACACAGTGAGCAGATTTTAACACGTGTTTGCTATTGTAGCACCATGAGACACAAGTCTGACTCTGGCTTTATACTTCTTTTCTCATCATTTCTGAAGGAAACAGTGGAAAACATACCATTTGGAGGGTCGCGTCTCTTCTCTGTGAACACACAGACAGATTAAGTCATTACACTCCTGTGCTGAGTAGTGGGTTGTGTTAATGTGAAGCAGATGAATGTGAGTGTGTCAGAATATAGATGTAAAAAAAGAGAAGAGAGCCGACTGTGCTTTAAGTGAAGGATTCGGCGAGATTGTGCGTGTACTGCTCAGAAATGAGTTATTCAAGAGAGAAAAGCCAAGCAAAGTGTTCAGTTAGTGTGTTTAGGGAGAGTAAATCTCTCTCTCTCTCTCTCTCTCTCTCTCACACACTCGCACACACACCCACACGGAAAAGCTGCACCTTGAACCATCAATGCCCCCAGAAGGCAATACATGTAAATTAAGTAACAAAGTTCCACACACAGAAATACTAATGGGTTTTAAAAGAAGCCTTGTTGATGAGATAAAGGCACCGAATGCAGTGGGCTGAGGGAGAAATATGAAAGAGAACGATCGATTTGGAAGGCCAGGAAGTGACCCACAGAAAAGGCAGAAGGGAGATTGACAGTCTTAATCAAGCACACGATAATTAAAGTTAAGAACTGAGTGCCAAGTTTGAGAATCCCTGCTGTGGATAAGAATCCCTTTAAAAAAAAAAAAAAAAAAGCGTGGGTGCAGGATTATGATGCACTTCTTGGTTTGGTTGGTTTGGTGATAGCGTCTGCGTCAAAAGAAACATTTGGAAGAAGACCAGAGTTCCTTCTCTGACAGTACAGAAGGAAAACCCCCAAAAGCTTCAATTTCTGTCTGAAAAGGTTTTTTTTGTTTTTTATTTTTTTTTGCAGGACCAACTTCAGGAGATTTCTGTTAAGATGACTACACTTGTACAGTATTCAGATTATACTCTCAGAGGTCTGGAACTAAAGAGGAGTGAATGTGTTACCAACAGCTCTGAAAACTTTATAAGATGAGGAAAAAGAGCAGATGATACAGGAGACAGACCCAGGCAAAAAACCCACATCAAAACAGACTCTTTAACCTTTTCGATACATGATACTTAAGTGGAGGACTCATTCAAATACATCTTCAATGTAGTAATATTTTCAACTCAGTGCCAATGATAAAGGCTGGCCATGTATTGAAATTTAGACCTTTTTTTGCCCAGTTCTGTAGTTAAACAGCTTCAAAAATGACAAGTTTAGAAATGTATTTGCTCTTGTGCTCCCACTTGACAATCAATGGTGATGATTTAGCTTTAAATAAGCTCAGAAAAGCCAGATATTTTGAACACAAGACAAACATTTGCTAATCTTGTCATCCCCCCCAGAAAGTTAATTAGTTAGGATTGTAGGGTGATTCAGTGACAGCAGTAAGTTGGTACCAGTTTTCCTCTGTTTTTTCCCCATAAGGTCCGTCACATTGGTCCGGAAACGTTTGCACTCTTCCTCATTGGCGAAGTTCAGACCCACTTGGCTTGACTGTCAACAGAGAAAACACAAGAGAAATTTGTTTAAAGAAAAAAAAAAAGTAATAAATATAATTTTGCACCCCACACTCTGACATCACCAGGCTGCAATTTGTTTCCTGATTAGACACCTGGAATATCCACGGATGAGCCGAGTTTCTAAACACACGACCATGATGTGTATACTGCAACTGTCTTATCAGCAGCCCTGCATACCTCATGGTCTGCTGGAGTCGAATCCACTGTGTCTACTAGACAAGATGCTTGTTCAATAAATTAAGAAGTCTCTGCACATGAAAAGCTTTAGATGTGGCACAGAGCTATAATTACTGCAATGTTAATGAAGGGAACACACTCTGCGGTGCCTTTTGGCGAGCACACCTGAACAGACCTCACACGTGCTTTTCATGGCAGGTTTCCAGTGGAATTTCTGGACTGAATGTTTTCATGAACATTTAAAAATAAGGAAGTAAAACCTGGACATACGACTTTCAATACAACGTGCTGGTTTTAGTGGGTTCAAATTGTACTTTCTAAGTCCATTAAATATGTCAGCGGGCTGAAGTGTTCTCCCGGCCGTACACAGGAACAAAAGCACATGTAGAGATGAAAAACGAGACTCAGTTCCAGTTAAGGCACAGCTGAACAATCCACTCCATATTTGTACAGTACTGTGCAAAAGTCTTGAGCCACACTTCATTTCTTCATATTTTCCTAGGTGCAGGAATGACAGAACATACACAGGTCTATCTGATAAGTGTTCCATTGGGCTTTTTTTTTTTTTTAATCCAGGTTTGTTTTTCCTGCATTGGCAGTGTTTTTGGGACCACTGATGTGCTGAAAAATGAAGCTGCTGTCAATCAGATGTTTTCTAGCTAGTGTTGCATGGCGGATCTAAATCTGACTTTTCTGCTTTTCTGCATTCATAATTCCATCAATTTTGACAAGATCTCCAACATCACTGGCTGAGATGTAGCTCCAAACCATGACAGAGCCTCCACCATGTTTGACTGTAGATGCTCACAATAGAACCTCTCTCCTGACCACCTCCATGCATACCGATGACAATTTACACCTCTCCATAGGACTGTTGCCCTTGATTTTCAGTCCAGTTCTTCTGTAATCTGGAATACCTCAGCCTTTTCTCCCAGTTTCCCATCCTTAACAATGGCTTCTTGATAGCCACCCTTCTATTGAGACATTTCTGATGAGGCTTCAGTGAACAGGAGATGGATGAAGTGAAGGATCAGATGTATCTTTCAGGTCCTGTGTCAGGTGTTTGCTGGATTTTTTTCCTATTTCTTAAGGCCACGACTTTCAGACATGATTGTCCTCCACTTGCACCTTCAGTGTGGAGAACTATTTCACAGGAACACTCAACTAAATCACAAAAAAATATAAAAATAAATGAGGGGTGACTCAAGACATTTCACATTCACATTTCGACTACCTCTAACAAAGCACAGTACCTTATTTCAGTAGAATCACATTTCAAATTAGGAAGTGAGTCATTAGTGACAGTAGCTCTTTGAAATAAAAAGACGTAACATTTAAAGCACTGCCTAAATGTGCAACTTATCTGCTTTGTTTCAACTTTATTTTTGGATTATTACAGGAAATCAGTTGCAATCTTCAGTGGGGCGACTCATAAACACCTATAATGTTTGAGCGTCACAAACTACAGATACTTCAGATCAAACCCTTTAAAACAAAAGGAACGCTTTAATAAAGCAGCCACGCACAGATAAATGTGGTACTGAAATATAACGCAGAGGTTAAGAAAGCCAATAAAAAAAAAGACGTATGAAACTGTAAAGAAGAAAACTCACATCTCCTGCAAATGTGATGAAGTACGGTCTGGAGACAGTTACGCTAAAGTTTTGGTACAGCTCCTGTTCAAACATCACCTTCCCATCCTGTGGAAAACAGAAGGACAGCTGAATAAATGATACATAGATTAGGTAGAGTAAATAAATAAAAATGGCACTTTTATGTTATACATCTTATTAGAGACAAAAAAATAAATATTTGCCACTAAATCATTTCTAATTATTTGCTTTACTGTGGCAGACATTCTGCAGTTTCAGCTGTGTGGCTATAAAACAATATGAGGCCATTATGAATAGTGGCTGGTGGTAAACCAGTGGTAAAATACTCTGTCTATTGAGTCTTGGTATGTGCCATTTATTATAATGATAACCCAACAAGAAGCAATCATTAATACAAATGAATTGCCTCTTGCTTCCCATGTACATACCCTGATGTCAAAGACCCTGATGTAGTAGGATCGTTGGGGGTTGTCTTTGACCAAACACGCCACCCCGCAGCATTTCTTGTTCCAGTTGGAGCTCCTATCTGCTATGAACACCTGGACTACTCCTGAACACAACGTCTGGAAAGAAGGACAGAGATGGAGTGTGAGAATCACATACATCTGTTAACATACTGCACAAGCTGGATCCCAAAGGAAGAAAGCAAAATAAATCTTACAGAGAAAATAGGAAGACTTCATTTCCCATAAAATAACAAATTGATAGTCTCCCTCGTTTTAATAATATGTAGTAATATAGACTCAAGAGGTGGGTTTACTTGTTATATATAAGGAACACTGCACACATTTGAGCAGTTCCTTGAATCTAAAATTCCTAAGGGGTTCAAGCTTAACCCACAGATGCATTAATGACATCTCAGTGCTCTATTCAAAGGACCTGTACTCCGGGGTCCACTGCTGCTAGTTTAAGCACATTTCAAATTATTATAAATTTTAATAACATTGTTGCATACCGAAGAAATTAAAAAGGCACAGAAACCAATATTTGCCTGTCTACGACAAAAAGGGATTAAATTATGTGCAAGCACACTAGAGAAAAAAAAAAAG
>VOQJ01013208.1:5295-15860 GCA_015052665.1 Apistogramma diplotaenia
TCCGTCTTTTCAGCGGGCCGCGCCTGTTGTTTTTTTTTTTTTTTTTTTTTTTTTTTTTTTTTTTGCAAGACCTATTTTTCCAAAGGAGCATGAATGACAGGGACTGGCACACACACGCGCGCACGGTTGATTTTCATGTTTTATTGAATTGCAGCAATGAATAATTGAGCGTGTGTGTGTGTCTCCGCAGGGCCTCTGTTTTGGCGGCGCACAACGCAATGTGGAGGAAATAAAAATCCTGATACGCTGAAAACCAGAGGTATGATTCTTTACACTCCACTGGACACACTTGTGGATGAACTCAGCCATGTTTTCTCTCTCTCTCACACACACGTACACACACACAGTGCCATGTGAAAATAACCTCATAGCAGATGGCCTACAAAACCTGCTCATTCTGGAGGATTTTCCTTCAATGGATGTGGGTCAAAAGGATAGTAGAGCAAGTACACACACACACACTGAAGCGCACGCACGTAGAGGGGAGATTGTTTGCCGCAAGCCAACCTGCTGTCCCAAGTAGATGCTCATACCTGTGGTGCATTATAGCTTGGGTCACGAGGCATAATAGGAGACTACTGTAAATGTCACCTTGTGTACTTTGCCCAGTAGAGTGGTGTGTCACTGATGTTGTTACAAGTCTGACCCGCAGGTCAGCAGATGCCATCAGCTAAAAGTAAAAGTGTTGCATTCCTTCATGACCTCCATTTCTGTTGCTGCCATCTTTAATCCGCAGTGCAGCGCTGAGGCCCAACTGTAACATTCCCACGGGAGTTACGGTAAGGTCAGGCGGTGCACAACAGTCCTGGGTGTGTGTGTGTGTCCATCTACGGGGTAAAGCCACAGCAGATGAAACACATTGCCGTGATGACAGCAGCTGCAGATGTATCAGCTTCGTTTTCTACAGCCAGCAGCAGCACAATGTTCTTCGCCTCCTTCTTGCAGTCCAAAGTGCACTTTGTTCCGAGAACACTATGGACACAATGTTGTATTAAGAACTAGAAGTTCAGTCAGTACAGTGCATACCACCCCACATTCTCTATGTGCCAATACCACGCTGCAATAGATGCCACCCAGTGTTGCCGTACTGCATCATAAATTATTAGATCGTGAAGAATAGAAACTCTAAAATATGATTTTATAGTTTTATTTTAAAAATTAGATCCACATGCATGGACTGGTTCTTATATAGTGCTTTTCTATCATCACTATCACTTTACACAACATTCAGCCATTCACACACATTCATACCAGCACTTCCTTATTATCTTTTTATTTTTAGGATTTTTCTTTTTATGCTTTGAACAGTTGAATTGGTCTCTGTGGCTCTGGAGGTCCAGAGGTCAGAACACTCTTAAATATGTATTTATAAGATATTTTATTGGAGAGTTGGAGGAGAGGATAAAGAATGCAACAAAGGTCTTCTGCAGCTTTCACACCAGGGATGTGCTGTACAAGGTGATTGTGGATTATTTCAGCCTCCTGTGTTCCCCATTAACAACTCTTATGGGTTATCCTTTTACCTTTTCACCCACTATTTATGCCAGTTTGGTAACTTTTCATACAAGTTTAGTTAGGTGCCCAAAGGCTTAATTTGGGACAGCTATAGAAATTAGATCATAACTATTTGGCCAGCTTCATTTGGGAACTCATACAGGGATGCTTTTCCACGGACTTTCTCCTCTCAGATGTTGTAGAAATTCAAGAGCTAAATGCAGTGGATGACCCTGGAGATCTTCAAAAAGAAGATTACAAGTCAAACTGGTTAATTAACTTAATGCAGACTTTAACTTTATCTGAAAATGTCATAGATTAAAATAAAGAGGAAGAGGTGGTTTGGTACATTTAAGACTGCACTTGATCCTTATAGCGCTGTCTGCCTCCTGTAACCTGCACAGGTAAAACAGTATTCATCTGTGACATTTGCCTGACTCTTTCTTACTCACCCTTGTTTAATCTTGTAGTTCTACTTGTTGAGTCAGTCAGTTTTTATGTGTATAAAACGTCAACCAACCAAGTGTTTCACATACAGTGTTTCACTGGTGGAAAAATAAGTAGAGGAGAGCAAATATCATTGTCCTTCTGCAAATTCACAGTTACATTTACTAAAATTAAAAGTGTAAAAATGGTTAATAGGAACTGTAGGCTGATAAGATCAGTTTGTTTAGCTTTTCTGTGAAAGCTTTTACCAGATAAGCTGATGCTGGTTGTTGGATGAGTGGAAAGTCAGCTTCAGCGGCTCAGAGTTGCAGTCTGAAGTTTACTCATCACAGGCATCAGTGACATGGTATAGTAAGTGTGGCTTTTACTGAGTTCTTTATCCAGGCTGGAATGATTGTGCTGCACACATCTTTAATGAGTTTAAAAAACAAGAACTGTGTGCTCAACTTTGAAGGTTTTTTTTGGATTTTCTCTAGTCCACATAGGGTCAAACATACATAATATAATTTAATTTATAATATACAGGCTTCTAGCCAAAAAAAATGTTCATCACGGCGCTAATTAGCATGCTAATACTAACCGCTGAGCCGGTGAAATCCTCAGCAATGGCACCTCAGCAAGGCGCAACACCGGCCGATCAACCGCTGGCTAGAAGCCTGATTTAATTCAAACTAAATTCAGATTCGTGCACCCAATTCTTCTTTTATAAATCCATTAAAGATGTATGCTGTACGTTCATTCCACCTTTACAGACCACATTACCACCACATTCGTGCCCATGATGAGCGAATGTAGACATCCGACCGCAGCTGCTTCAAAGGCCCAATTGTGCTAAATGTTAAAAATGAGTTTTGGGAACAAAACTTCGGAAGCACAAAGATGTTGATGTCTGGACTGGTCCAGGACATCGCTTCCTCCTCATGAGTGTGATCAGGGTTTCCAACAGTGTGCAGCCAGCCGGCTCACAAAGAAGACACATTGTAACAAAGAAAAAGAAGAAGAAGCGGTTATCAGCGGTGAGGATGGTTTTAGGCTAAATTTCATCAATGGGTGAGTAGAAGCAAGCTGAACAAGGAGGGAATTCTACCAGGAATCTGGAGTCAGCTGAGTACCCAACATTCATAGCAAGTTTATTTATTATGCAAGGCCCAGTCATCACCAATCTGAAAGCTCCTTTGTTATGTATGCTCCAGTTTCCTATGATGCTTCTGCATGTTTCGATAGAGCCTACAGCTCGGGCTTGTTGGAGAGCGGAGTCACAGTTTGGCATGTGACTCGGCCTCTTTTTTTTTTTATGGAAGACCTTCCCTAGATGTAAGGTGGTGGCTGAAATGTAAGACAAGCACGATGAGGATCAGAAGAAGCACTGCAGAGGTGCGACTGTTCCACATCAAAAAGCACCCCTACTTTAGAAGCATGGAGCTCGTGAACGTGTGTGTGCTTCGGCATTCTTGCTGAGTGGGTGTGATTGTAGGCTGGTAAGAAACAGCAAATGAGTCACCGATTCCAATCATGCTTCTGCTCCGTCTCTCAGAGAGTTTCTGCATCACACAGAGAGCCGAGCTACAGCAGCGCAGCACATTATCCTCACATTGCCTCAGACATTGATATTCATTTCAAGAATCACTTGCAGCCATGAAACAAATGCACGCTTGTGCCTTCAGGTAACTTCAGGCTGCTCCTCCTTCCAACTTATTACCTCCACAATCATGGCCGTGCCAGTGTGGGCTGGGCAGCTATTCAGTGAAATGTCAGTGTTGCCCTCAGTCTGTGGCTCCATTGTGGCTCTCAGTTTTCTGATGGAGTCAGGGAGTAGAAGTGGTACTGCTAATGAACCACATTAAGCTCTGCTCTGTTATACTGACACATCTGGTGGCATTTTTCATCTGCTTGCTTTCCTTCCTCAGCCTAATTAAGTGATTCAATTCAAAATGAAGCATACCCTCTATAGACCACACAGGAAGCGCTCGACAATATGGTGGCTCTCTGTGCTCGTTAACCAGCCTTGAAGTGACCTCGCGAAACCTCAGCGTGACACATTGCCGGCAGATTCAGCCCCAGACTTGTTTTGCCCCATTTGATGGCTGTCAATTATCCAACTTTACAGAAAGAACTCTCCTTAGTGTTATTACCATGTCAAGGTGCCGCATCTGAGATGTCAGCAAATTAGCAGCAGCAGAAGTAGTGTTCGACCACTCTGTCAGCTCAGGGAAACATCACGGTGCCTTTAATAAAGCTGAGTGCACCAAGTCTATGTGTGAGAATATAAAGTATCCCTAAAATATTCTTTAAGCTTTTGTTACTTATCTGCATTTCTCTCCTATGGCAGACTTTTTTTCCCACTAATTTGTCACCTATCGGTAGTTCGAGTCCTCTTCCTTACATTTCCCAGGGAACACAGGGTGCTTCTGCTGCGTGTCAGGGAAGGATGATGTGTTTTATTCGGCTCTATTGTCAGTGCAAAAAACGGGTGTGTTGGTTTCTCCTGCAGCAGATTATTACCCTTTACGGCTGCAGAACAATGTACCAGGAATATCACATTATAAATATACACCCAAACAGACCAAAAATACAGGTTTGCTTTCCAACTGCCTGCACAGGATGAATTTTATGCATTCTAGTCCGCTCCTCATCTGCCTACCCTGAAATGTTTTTTTTTCCAAACAAAGCAGAAGAATGGAGGAGGTGGAGAATCAAACAACCATAGAAGAGGTGGGATGATTGACTACCTGCTCTTACTGGTTTTTATCTGTATCACTGCAAACAATACTTCACTCCTGTGTTCATCGCTGGGTGTTGGAAACACATTTTAATCGCTTCAGCGTGATCGAGGTTGGCCACGTGGGTGGAGGCCAAAAGCAGGAGCCTGAAATTTGTCCCAGATGAAGATGTTTAAACTGATTGGTTTTGTTTGTTTGACTGGGAAAGCTTGTGGATGCACACTGGCTGCAGTGTGTTGTTGTGCTGCTTGCAGAATGCAACTGTATGTGGTTGTGTGTGTGAAAGAGAGTGCAGATGGTACAGGAGCATAACCTCATCCTGCGTTACTGACTGGCCTCCCTGCTAAAGAGCCCACCGTCAGCACATCTGCTGCAGCATGCTAATGACTTGCATCGGATCTGTTAAATAACTTGTGTCTCGCACCTCTTTCCTGCGTCTCCTTGTGAAGTCAGAAGTGTGTGTTTGTCATGCTGTTGTATGTCAGTACGACAACATGAAATCTCCGCTGCATGTTGTAGCAGATAAGCACCGAAATCAAACAACTGGGAGAGCTTCTGTAGGCATGCAGATTAGGTGAACAGGCCACCATATGGTCAGAAGATGAACACAGTTTTTTTTTATGGGGCAGTTTAAAAATAAGCAGGGTGGGGGACTCACACATCCTAAACAACAGCAGCTGTAGCGCCTTGCTGACCTGACAGGCTTTAGACTTACTGCCCAGCCCACTGAGAGCTCTGACAGGTATATTGTCAGTAGATCTGTGAGATGCTCCGGGTGTACCAGGACTTCCTTCCTTCACACTCAGATGGGCTTATTATGAACTCGGGTGCACTGAGGCCAACAATGGAGTCTTTCATGTGGCCACGGCAGGGCTGGAAACATTTCTGGTTTGCAAATTAGCCTAATCTTAACCCACCCAGGCATTGATCCCACAAAGGAAACTTCTGTGGCAGAAACCTCTCAGTCTCCTGGGGTCTGGAGATCCCTTCACAGAGCTTCAGTTATCTGCATCTACCACGTGGACTGCACTGTGATTCCTTACAGCTCCCTGAGCTCCTCCTTAGCGTTCTCTTATGGGCTTTTTACCAGTTTACGGACTTTGGATCGTTGGTTGGTTAGTGGTTGTTAAACACTAAGAAAAGACCAGTTTAATTTAACAATATCCAGTATGGCCTGTCAGTAATCAGCCCCAGTTTCCATCAGTGTGGTGGTTTAGTGGTGACATGGTTTTAATTATAATGGGGGCGGGGGTAAGGGTGGCTGTTGGTCTTTAGCCATATGCTGGCCTCGGGCCCCCTGGGACTAAGCCCACAGCTTAATGAGCAGCCCTGAAGGAATTAGTGCTACTTTAACCACAGTGTTTTGACTGATGGGAGAGGCCCGCTGCTCAGCTGATTTACAGCTGCTCATGGGTGGAGGAGAATTAGGAGGAGCCTGGGAGATGGCTAGGACCTCATCCTGTCTCTTATATTGGCATGCGGACCTCAGCTAGCCTTGCTGACAATAACAGTAATTTTTCATAAGACATTAAAAGCTCAAACTTATTCTTGAGGGCATTTCCAGTTCAGCTACAGCACCTATCAGCAACAATGTGTTTTTCTACAGATCGCCCAGGTTTCTCTTTAAATAGAGATTTTTAATGTCAGTGAGAGTTTTTACTTGGTTAAATAAAGGATAAATCAAAAAAGAAAAGGAAATGTAAAAACTAATATTTATACAATGTGAAATGGTTTAAATTTAACACTACAGGGACCTACAGAGTTCAGGTTTAAAGTCGGGCACTCAGGCCTGCTACATGTGGCAGAATTGACCAAGAACCTTAAAAAGTCAAACCTGTAAATGCAAATATATCAGTAAAGGATTTCCAGCTCCATATATTTATCCTTACTCAAGTAGCTTTGCATGAGTCACAGTTCACATTTATCCTTGTTTCTATGATACAGCACCTTGGTGTTTGATTTTCAGATCTGTGGTAAAGTGTCAAACCGCGACATGAATGTCGAGTAAACAGTTGAAGAGAAGGGAAGCTGGATGTGAGGCAGAGTTTAACCTTGAGTGTGTAGAGTACTGACTTGATGAGAATATCAGTCTTTTCTATTGTTTTTTTTAACTTCTCATGAAGTGTTTCCAAAATGAATCAATACTTTAGTGCACTAAGCTGAATCTCCACTCTAACCAGCTCCCATCAGTCCACTGCTGCTACATCAGCATCTCTTCAAACATTACCAGTGGATTGATCTCAACAGACCTCACCCACTGTGTTATGTGGTAGCCTGTGTGCAGACCTAAAAAAAAGCAACAGGGGGTAAATTAGATGTGGCCAGCCTCTGGCTTCTCTACTATGGTGACCTAAAGTCTGCCTCAAAGTATGGAACCTGCGGTTTGGCAGCACTAATGCTTCCAACAGACAGGACACATTGATTCTGAGGCAAAATGCAGATGGCCGAGAGATGAAACCTCGTTTTAAACTGGCACAGTGATCCATAACGTTAAAGTATCTGTGCTTCATTCACACACCCATTTATGGATATATTGATTGATGCTGGTTTTGTCTGATGCCGTTCCAGCTGAGCTGAGGTAAGGCCTCTCCAGAGAGCGAGATCCACGACACTGGCTGTGTTTGTTTCTGTATGGATTCACATGATTGAACCGTGAATGGCAGGCATTCAGTCGCACAGGAAGTGCCCTAGCCCTGTCGCTTAATGCAGCCAAAGAACAGCGTGTCTGCCATTGCCTGACCTCAGCTGTCAGTCATTTGTTTTGATAGATATCAGTCATGTTACACATCTGCCAGGTGCAGTCTAAGAATTGAAATATAGGTATAATAAGCACCTGTTAATGCTGAAGTATCTCAAAATCATCTGAATCTCTGCTAGATACTATATTGACAAAATGATTTGCTTGTCTGCATTCACACTTATATGAACTTGAGTGACATCCTATTCTTAATCCAGAGGGTTTAATATGACATCGGCCCACACTTTGCAGCTATAACAGCTTCAACTCTTCTGGGAATTCTTTCCAGACCATTCTTCCAGAAGCACATCTGTGAGGTCAGACACTGATGTTGGAGGATAAGGCCTGGCTCACAGTCTCCACTCTAATTCATCCCACAGGTGTTTGATCAGGTTGAGGTCAGGACTCTGTGCAGGCCAGTCAAGTTCTTCCACACCAAAACTCACTCATCCATGTCTTTATGGAGCTGCTTTGTGCGCTGGTGTGCAGTCGGGGTGGAACAGGAAGAGGCCATCCCCAAACTGTTCCCACAAAGTTGGGAACATCAAATTGTCCAAAATGTCTTGGTTGCTGAAGCATTAAGAGTTCCTTTCACTGGAAAAGTGAAAGTAACTTTTCCAGGTACAGTTCTCCTGGTAACTGCTAACCCCAGACTCATCTATTAGATTGCCAGACAGAGAAGCATCACTTCGGAGAACATGTCTTCTTCTCTAGAGTCCAGTGATGGCGCGCTTTACACCGCTGCATCTGATGCTTTGCATTGTGCATGCAGTTGTGTGGCCATGGAAACTCACCCGCTGCTCTCGCTCATTTCATTTGTCATTTTTTCTTCAGCACAATGCATGATGTCATACTTGAGTTGTGACCTTCTGTTGTACACTACTATCTGTAAGGCATAATGGGAGACTTTGAGTGCACTATATACTTGTACCAATTATCTTAACTGTAAGCTCAAACACCAGCTAGACTAAAGGATAGCCACCGCACGGAATACAGAAACGAATAAAATAGAATACCTTTATTGTCATTATACAGAGTGTACAATGGGATGGAAATCCACTAGCAACTGTGATATACATACCGACATTCAGCAGACTGGTTGCTTTATATGTGAATGTGGCTTGTGTGCCTAATCACTGCTGAGAAACAGATCAAGGAGCATGTCAAACATGGCCATCCCCAACAAGTCAGAGCTATTTTGGAGGCGTTAGGTGACTCAATATTAGGCTGGTGGGCTCTAATGTGATTGGCTGGTGTATTATCATGTGGCAAAATGTCTTCTGTTTGTTTAAATTAAGTCATTCAGTTAACATATTGCAAACTAAAATTCCAATAAAAATGAATTTTTATATATTTTATATCTTTAAGCCAACAAACACCATAAAAAAGAAAAATATTAGTCTTTGTGCTTAAAACTGACTACAGCTTTTGTCAGCTATTATACATCAGTTTTATAATAAACTCCATGTACAGTGACTTAGAAACAATGTTTAAAATACAGGAATTTGCCAAACATTAAAATAATATGATTGTAATATAATGTAATTCCACTAATGGAGAGTAAACTGATGTGTGTGAAATGTACATGGACCCCAATGACACTGATTTGTTATTAGTGCCTATGCACACAGGTGTGTTGTTAAAGCTTAAAGGCAAATTGTTGAATCTGAAGCTGTCAGCTGGTACTGAGACACTCTTGCAGTTCAGTGTGATACCCCGTGTATGGCATGTTTGTGCGTGCATGTTTGTGTGTGCAACCATGCATATAAAGCAAGCAAAGACAAAGAATGATGAGCCTCAAAGATTATCCCCAGCCGGAACACAATCCTCTTTGGAGGTGTTGAGTGGTGGGGGCGTATCCGAGTCTGGTTGCTGTCTAGACACTTCTGCTGCTCTTCTGCATGTGGAGGAACGTGCTGTACTGAGCCAGACAGCTGCACGCAGTGGCGCAAGAAGTCACAGCTGTATCGCAGCACCTCCTGTCTGAAGAAGCCCAGCCACAGTGACAGACATTCGCAGTCTGATAGAAACATGTGTAGCTTTCTATACACTAGCTCCCAAAATGCATCCCCTTGTGGGTCAGTTTCATTCACAGGCTCCTAAATCGTTATGGTTGCCGCATCATTGGCACTCCCAAACTCTGCCGACCCCACTCTGGCGGCAGAGCAAGGACCCACAGTACTCACTGTGCTCTGGAATGTGGTAACCTAGCAACGAGGCTGGAGAGACAGATCAGGTTGGCGATGGGCGACTGTGGCTCGTCTGCTTAAAGGAAAATCCTGCCTCCAAATGAGAAGTCACCCTCAGCTGTCATTCACTGACTTTGATCAGACACATTTGGATAATTTCTCACACATTTATTGGTTCGGTGTCGACTTTGTTACCACAGATTTAAAAACACTTCGGTCTGTTGCCACAAATGTTTGCTGCAAAGTGCATTTTCCCTTTTTAAAAAATATATAAGACATAAACGTAAATAAAAACACATATATATTTGGAATAATAAACAAGAAGGCAGAGATGTTGAGGGGTCGTGGTGAACCTGAGATTAACATGCAGCCCATCTAGCTATTCAAGCTGTAGACCTTTGCTTCACATCTTATCCCTCTTTCTATCCATGATTCCTCTCTATCTGTTATGTATTTAGTTCATAAAGGCTACAAGTGCTATCCGAATGGCACACTCATTTGGGCCCAGTTGTTTCTACTTCTGGCACTTAGGACTCTGGCAAGTGTTGTCTGCACTGCAGCAGTTAGAGTGCTCGCTTGAATTTAATTACAACAAGCTTTTTGTGGGCCAGATGTGGTCTACATACCACAACACATTTGGCCCTTTGAAGGTGGACCTGTGGCTCTACTGAGCCACATTCACCCTGAAAGCAGCGTCCGTGGCAAAATGCCACAAAGAAAATTACAAATATGGATTTGAGCCAAATATTTATTGATGTATGTGGTTAATCTAATGAGAAAGCTAACAGAGACAAAATCAGGCCTAAGCACCAGCTTGTTTCTTTAAGGCAAAAGCCACTGCCAGTAAGTTAGCTTGTGTAGCAGAATAGTAAAAAAAAAAAATCTATATATATATATATATATATATATATAGAAAAGACCCCGTCGCGGGGGACTGAGGTTTTTAACAGCTCAGAGGTTAGTTTTAGATTGCTATTT
>VOQJ01013211.1:0-17742 GCA_015052665.1 Apistogramma diplotaenia
ATACATATATATATATATATATATATGGGGCTTCACTGAAAGTATAACCTCTAAAGTACCTTTGTGAGTAAACTATAAATATGTTCACCAATTTACACTATAGAGTAACCTATCTCCGGATACATTGCTTATTGCAACATTTTTTTCCTTTCTCTGGAAAAGTCCTTTAGTTCTGCTTAAGAAATCTGGAAAAAAATAATGACATTTCGTGGGGCACCACAATTCTCATTCACACAGCTGTGTTCCATTCATCCCCAACTAACCGCTGTGTCACTGTGCCCAGTTCTGCATCAATGACTGAATGCCGTTGTGGGGGCAGGATTGTGTGTCTCCATGCTTTGGATTTCTGAATATTGTCTATCTGTATTGTGTGTTGCTTCCTATTGTTCTGCATGATTTTTTTTTATTTTGCCATGGTGCTACATCAAAGATTTGTGTCACTGTGCCCTGGACTGATAAAAGAACTATTTGGTGTAGTCCATGGTGCTGAACCAAGAAGCATGTTTTCAATCACTGCACATAGTCGATGTGGTTGTTTGTTATCATTCAAGCTGAATCACAAATTGTCACAAAATCTATTTTGCATGGACAAACAATGCTACTGAATAAAGTATGGGGCTTTTTCCAAAGATGGCTGTGAAGCAAAGAGTGTGTTTTGCTGTCCTTAGTTCTGGATGAGCACTGATCACTTATTCTGTCAAAAATGTCATCTCTCTTCTCTGACAAAATAGGGAAGGCAAACAAAATATTATTAGATATTAGTTCATAGTTAATTTGTTAATTTGTAAGGGACAGATCAGAAAAAAACACTGACAGAGCTGTGTTCGATGTACTGTCCACATCCAACCAAAGATACTTCCTAATCGGCTTTTTTATATCTGTGAGGTCAACTGGAGCCAGGTATTTCCCATCAAACCCTGAGGTCTCCAAAACTCACTCCCCTTGCTTTTTCTCATGACATCAGAGTTAGTCAGCATTTGCTGGTGATTATTTCTGTGCAAGTTAATGAGCATAATTTGCATGTTCTGACTGACTCAGTTTAGAGGACTGCCTGCTGCTGATACTGTAGGTCTGTTTGCAATATCCTGACTTTCAGCTGAGTTGCACGGCACCATCTCAGTTTTGGCCATTTTCCCAAAGCTCTTTCTTAATGCTTTGTGTATTAGAGCTAAGAGACATTTTAGGCCTAGCACTGTTGTTGTTCACCCATAAATTGTGTACATTTCATAAAAAAGAATATTAGTGAGTTTCTAAATAGTGAATATAAGCATCCATCTTTTTGTTTTTTTTTTAACATGTTTATGCCTGGTTTTTTTTTCTGTTACTTTGCATGGCATAAGGTTAGTCAGCACTTTACTCTGTACTTCAATATTTTTTTCTTATTTTTGCTAGGACTTGTCCAGTTGTATTCCCACTAAAACAAAGAATAGAACATATAAAAGTTGAAATTACTGTAGGGTACGAATTGAAATCTAGTATCTATCAAGCAAGTCATTAGTTCATGCAGGCCACAGAGTCAAGCTCTGCAGTCTGCTTTGCAACCCCCCTCTTGCCCTGACACTGCATATTCTAAGCCGGAGGCATGGCATCGAAGAATGTGTGAGAGAATTCTGAAATGCTTAAGATGAAATGGGAAAACATATAAGCCAGTTATGTTGTTTCACTGGTATAAGTACATCGTGTGGGTTCACGGCCCTTTCAGAAGCCTTAATGCTGTGAAGCTGTACACATACACGTCATTCTGAGGCAAAGTTGCACAACTTCTGTAGTGTTGCTTTGAGTGGGTTGGCATTTGACTGGTTGTTACATGTTCCAGTCAGCTCACAGTTACCATTGAAAATAAAGTGAAGAATATTTCCCACTTATTTAGATCAGGACTTCAAAATAACCTCGAGGATAAGACTTGATTTGTGGTACTTTCAGTGAACTGCTTTGTTATGTGCTGGGTCTGGATGCAGCATGTAGAGTAGAGTTTAAGAATAATATTCATCTTATTCTGCCAATTATTGTGGCTTAGCCATGGGGCCATCTGGAATGTCAATATTTTTTATCTTGACCTTGTAACTTCTCCTTAACCTTGTTCATTAAATATCTATAAAACCGAGGACACTGCAGCCATCCACAGACAAGATAAAAGAGAATATTCCAACACATTTTCATCAGACCTCTTCATTTCATTACCAGTGGCTAAAATCATCCTATAGGTTATTAAGACATATACACCAAACTCTCCATTAAACAGCCCCCCCCCCCTTTTTTTTTGGTTCACTTAGTTGCTCTATTAGTTTATCTCCAGCTTCCAGCTCTTCACTTGTATTCATAAGCCTGTGTAATTTGGTGTCGCATTGACCTCTTTTTGGACTTGCTGGTAGGTTTTGCATGATTACTATTTTCCATTCTTTGGCAGAAAATGCTGAGTAGGTCTTTATTGTCTCCCTTCTCTTTATTTTCAGGGTGCTCTTCCACCACTCCTTTTTAAATCGTATTTCTTTCCTTGCTCAGACAGTTCAATTGAAACCATAGTTTAATTCCTGGATTATCAGTGCATCACTGACACTGCTTGAGTAAAGAATAATTATCAGGCTATAAAATGAGATCTCAGTAGCATACATCAAAGAAATAAAGTATAAACTGACTCTTTTTTTAGGCTAAAAAAAAAATCTACAATTTACATACATTAGTAGGAGATATCTGGTGCCTAGAACAGCCCTGAAGCAACAGAGCCTGCTATACAACAGAGTTCAGATGAAACCTGAAAGACTGGCCACAGAACAGCATGTCTGCATTAGCTTTGGTAGACTGAGTGCACAATGAAATGAGGATTAAAAACCTTGGATATAGGCCCAGAAACCATTCAAACAGAGGAACAACCTGCTCTTCTACTGTTCTACACTAGATGACCAATAGGAAACTGACTAAATGCCTTTTTCTGTGTAAAGCGTGAGATTTCGTGAGATTGAGCTAAAAGAGATCCAGTGTTTTCTATTGCATACCTGGGGGCGTAGTAAACACAATGAGCTCTGATTGAGATTTACCACTTTAATAATCCTCCATTTGCAGCATAGTTTGGGATGTAAATGGCAAAATGGGAAGCACTGCATGCAACAGTGATGTATTTGTTGGCATTTAAGAGCACAAATTAAAGCAACAATAAATACAAGTGAAAATGAGTCTGTGATTTTCTTTCCTTTATCCTTTCATGGAAAAGAAATGACACATAGCCCACGGGCTGTATTATAAAAGATGGATAGAGCTGTTGGCTTGTGAAGTTTAGCTCTGAAGCGTTGATTTTAGAATCTTTCTTTCTTTCTTTCTTTCTTTCTTTCTTTCTTTCTTTCTTTCTTTCTTTCTTTCTTTCTTTCTTTCTTTCTTTCTTTCTTTCTTTCTTTCTTTCTTTCATTTAGAACTCAAAAGGACTCCATTTATCAGCTTTCAGCTTCAACCACGTCAGATGTCAGCATCTGCCCGTCAAAAAACAACAAAAAAAAACATAATCTCATATTTCACAACCTCAAATGGGTTTATTTATTATATGCTGAATTTTGGCATGTGGGATACAAAGGAGAAAAAAAAACGATCAAGGATCTTTAACCCCCACAGATATCAATGTAAAATATTGTACTCATCATGCCTGGTTGTCTAGTAACACTTTTGTGCACAATGTTTTTACTATGAAGAACACGATAATGTGTACCAGAGCTAGGAAGATGTGATTAATAAATAAATAAATATATAGGGTACTGTAGTTAGAAAAACGATGAATAATTACTGCAGGATTGGTCGGGTCCCAGATGGGAGGCAGAGCGGATCAGATACATATGCAGAACAGGGCTGATTGCTGGCTGTGCAGAGCAGCAGCAGAGCTGCAGCTGAACTGGGCACAAAGTACAAAGTGTGGAGAACTAATCCGTGTGCATAAAAAGTAAATTCCAGAGCGCAGCAGCAGAATCAGACGGTCTTCAGGCCTGAAATGCTGCAAGGATGGTGGATGAGAGAAGCTGCAGGGCCACTGAAGAGGAGACAGGTTTACTTTGACAGTAAACTGTCTTTCTTATATTGTTAAGTCACCAATGAGCTGTTTCAGTCTGTTTCACAGTGAGTGCAAAGTTTGTATACCATTTGTTTATTAGTATATTCTGCAGTATTCTGCAATATATTTTATCTTTACAATTATTAACTGAATAATCGAATTCATTTTTTAAATGATTAAAACCCCTAAAGATAAACAGGAAAGTAAAGAAAAAAAAGAAATTCAAGCCAATTTCAGCTCTTATAAAGGAGTAAACTAGCTAAAAACATGGAAAACTTTCTTTGTACAAGGCTGTAAATATGTTTATTTCTGCTCTATAGGCGAGCATTTTAACATGGGAGTCTATGGTGACTGACTTGCTAAAGAAGGCAGCCTCAAGTGGCCCTTCGAGAAACTGCAGGGTTTTTTGTTGTTTTTTTCATTGGGTTATTTTTTCAGATTGCCAATGGACTTAATCTTGTTTGAATAGCCTCCATATGTGAAATACAAACAAAAAAACAAAACAAAAAGTAAACTAACTAAAAATGAATGTCCTTTTATTTTGCAAAAACACTTTCATCATCAAACAAACCCTTTTAAACGCTGTTGCTAAAGCAATCTTTGCTCATGGAGACTGACTGGAAGAAAGAATTCCATCTTTCCAAACAAACACTCTTCCACAAAGTGACTTAGAGTACAGAAAGGGTCACTGGTTGTGACACACACACATAGGTGCCTGTCATTTCGACCCAATGAGCGCCACTCCTAACTGGCCACATAAATGTCAACATGCGAGAGAGCGAGAGACCATCAAACTGTCACAGTAATCCACATCTTTATGCATCTTTGTATGGGTAGGGCAGCGTTATGTGTATCATAAATCAATAAAATTCTATGAACTAACAGCATTTGCTTGCAATTTATTATTTTTTTTTATCATTGCAATTTGGTATTTGTATTCAACCTGACTTGTTTAGTGAGTATTGATTTTGCAGAATGATGATGCTGTCTGATGAAAACAAAGGTCTAATTGAATGTTCATACTCTTGAGATTCAGTTAGGCGGACTGCATGAATTGCTAATAGTTATGAGAGTAAATGAATAAATAATGGCTATAAACAAAACTCGACTCAGAAGCAGTTCTTCTGGTAACTGCGCAAATGTGTGTCAGAATGGAACTGCCGCTGTTTATATTCCTTGCCTAAAAATAGCTATAGAGGCTATAGAGGTGCTAACTGTAAATGAAAACACAGGAACTATGACATCATGTTCAAAATATCTATGAAAAGATACCTACTGAATTTAAAAATTAGTTGAGTGTACTTATGTACAATTTATATCACGAGGTGGCGTAGCAAGAGACGAACTAGCATTGTTTCAACTTGATTGATTGGATGAAAGCTATTAATGTTAATGTTTGTCATGCAGACGTAGCTTATAAAAGGACTTAATTGCCATTACTGACAGCGTAGTGTTTCCATCAGGAAAGCTGGCGAGCCCGGTGGCTGCAGCAGGAAGGGTGGCACTTGTGATGCCAAACTTGATTAACGTATCTATGCACAATGACATTGATTGTGTGGCACAAACAGAACAGGCTTGACCCTGTCCTAGCTGTTACAGGCCTAACACAAAGAGCCAGACAACTCACATTTACACCTACAGCTGATTTAAAATCACCAATTAACCCAACACGCCCATCTCTTGGAACCTTGAATCTTCCGTGAGAGGACAGCACTAACACTTGCACTTCATTATGATTGCAAAAAGTTCCTTCGAGGTCAAAAACAACAAACAAATCTCACAGGAACGCTTATGGGAAGTTTTTAGCTAATGTAGCTTTAAAATTGAGCTCACCCTAGGCTGAACCCCGACATCGTCTCACACATGCATATCAAATTTCAAAGAGTATCTTTCCTTTCAGGTGTGGCCAGAAAAATAAAAGTCCCTGCCACTTGCTGTCAGTGAAAAACAGTAGGAGGGCTTACAGTATGTCACTGCCACAGGAAAAGGGGCATAACAAAGTAAATTTAAAACTCCAAAGTGTGACTGAAGAGCTCTGATCACTAACTTGGGGCCCAGATCTGTCAAGCTAATCAAAATGAGGGCTCTGATCATGGAGGGAAGAAGGAGGATGGGTGGACAGAGTTGTCATGAAATGACAGAGGACCCCAAAAACAGGAAGTATGAAACATACGTGGAGCTGCATCGAAAGCATTTCATTCACCCACAGTGTCTTTTTTTTGACTCTACGATAACATGAGGAAGCTTGAGATACATGCAAGGCTACAGTCAAAGCAACATGTTGAATCTAAGAAAAAGTCCAAGACATTCAACCCATAAACACGAATATGTACAGGTCCCACCTCGTTTAAGGGAAATTTGAGTCAAAAAGTGGGACCAGAATAGGAACCAGGAAGCAGAGTTGTATTCTTCACCCCTCTGTGCAGCTTCTCTTGTCCTGCCTTCTTCTTTGTGAAAGTGCTGAGACTAAGTTTATGAATTTAATTCCTCTATTAATAACCCCCTCAATGTCATCTGCCAACACAGTACAGAGCAGCTACCTAAACTCTGCTCCCACAGAGGTCGATTATCTCATTAATAGTGTTACATCCTCACTGCGTGCAACCCTAGATAATGTGGCTCCTCTGTAAAAGAAGGCAACAAATCAGAAATGCTTTACTCCCAAATATAACTCCCAAATGTGCCCCTTAAAGCAGCCCATTCACAAGCTGGAGAGGAAATGGTTTTGCTGTCATTTAGAAAATATTTTGTTATACTATTAAAAAAAGTCCTCCGCAAAGCTAGGACATCTTAGTATTTATTACTGTTCGGCGAAAACAGGGACAAGGTTTCTTTTCAGCACTGCAGCAAGTTTGATAGAGTATTCCTTTAAAATTAACTAATAAGGACTTTGTGAATTTTTTCACAAATAAAATTTTAACCATTAGAAAAAAAAGCTGTTGCACAGATGTTCTATTAATAACCACTTTAATACCTGCTGCTATTTTCTTAGACTGTTTCTCTCCAATCAAGTTAACTTCAACAATGTGTCTGTTGGAACCCACTTCTACTAGACTGATCAAAGAAGTCCTACCATTAAGCAATGCTTCAATTAAATATGATCAATCTATCTCTGTTAATGGGATACATTACATTGCAGTAATTAAACAGTTACTTAAAAAGCTATTATTTGATCTAGCTGTCTCAGCTTATTCCAAACTGATTTCTAATCTTCCTTTTTTCTCAACAATTCTTGAAAGAGTTGTTGTAAAACAGGTAACTGATCATCTGCAGAAGAAGAGTTTCAGTACAGAAACAGCATTAGAGAAGGTTACAAATGATCTGATTATGGCATCTGACAGTGGACTCACCTCATCATCATCGTGCTTGTCCTGCTAGACCTCAGTGCAGCACTCGAAACTTTACATCTTATTACTGCGATAGAGCATGCCATATGCACTAAAAGTAGTACACTGCAGTGGTTTGAGTCATATCTATGATGTAAATGGGGAGTCTTCTTCACATACTAAGGTTAATCATGGAGTTCCACAAGGTTCTGTGCTAGGACCAGTACTATTTACATTAAACATGTTTCCCTTAGGCACCATTTTTAGAAGGCATAGCATATATTTTTATTGCTATGCAGATGATACCCAGCTTTATTTATCCATGAAGCAAGATGATAGTAATCATTTAGTTAAACTGCAGGAATGTCTTAAAGACATAATCCTAACAGCTCCCTGAATAGCCTTCAGCTGATCTAAAATGCTGCAGCTACAGTAGAGTGCTGACAGGGACTAGAAAGAGAGAGCATATTTTCCCATATTGGCTTCTCTTCACTGGCTCCCACCTATAGAAAGTCTTAAATAATCAGGTCCCATCATATCTTAATCCTATGAACCATGAAATAATAGCCAGAAAATTATTATTTTTTTAAACTGGAGTGCTTATTGAAACTTCTAACACATTAAAAAAAAAATATATATATATATATATCAGTTTTAATTTGTATAATTTCTGTGTAATTTATTGCTTTAAAGTGTATTATTGCAGTTTATTATTATTTACATTATTTATAGGAGTTTTTGGAAACAAAATCACACTCTTGATGTAGAGGTCTCATGTATGAAAGGTGAACACATGTCATTACAAGTTTAAAGGCCTTACAGAACCATATTATTAACAGAGCACTTCATTCTCGGACTGCTGGCTTACCTTTTTAGAATAGGAAGCAGAGCCTTCAGCTTTCAGGCCCCTCTCCTGTGGAACCAGCTCCAAGTTTGCATTCAGAAGACAGACACCTTGTCTACTTTTAAGACTAAGATGAAAAATTTCCTTTTTGATAAAGCTTATATAATCAGAGCTGAATGAGGTGACCCTGAACCCTCCCCTAGTTACGCTTCAAAATGCCTAGTCTACTGGGGGGGACTTCCCACTCAGAGTACTGAGTGAGTCACTCTCTCTGTGTTTATATAGCACTGTACAATTAATATTTAGCAATTATTCATCTAGGGCCCTCTCTCCAATAATCGGTCTCCCTTCGCTCACCCCTAACCACTCATGACAGATAGCTGCCTCTTCCTGAGACTGCTTATGCTGTAGGTTTCTTCCTGTTAGAAGGGAGTTTTCCCTTCCCACTGTTTCCAAGCACTTGGTTAATTGCTGTTTTATCTGTCTGTCTGTCTATATGTATTATGTAGGCTCTTACTTTACAGTAAAGTACCCTGGGGGTGACTGCTGTTTTGAAATGGCGTATATAAATTGAATTGTAACAGATGGGGATTAGTTGTAGTTATGTTAACATTGTACTGTTCAATAGTACTATTCTACTACTCAAATGATTTCTAACTTTCAGTAACATTGTTTTGTTGACCTAAATTGTCTTTTAAATTACAATTTTTTGATACGTAACTAAAGAGAAAAATAAAGGGCATAGCCTCGTCCTTGATTGGCCATTCTCTACAATCACACATGTGATTAAATATGTAATCACTTGACAGCTACTTTTAAAGGTCACTCCAACAATTAGCTCTGGGAAGGAGTGAGTTGCTTAATAATGTGTCTCATTCATCTATTTTAGAACCTTTTTTAATTAATTGCTTCTTTACTTCCACCTAAAAACAATTGTAATCGTAATGTGATATAAAAAAAAAGAAAAGAGCCCTGGGGTCAAGCATTCATAATTCATGTGTCAGTGTCTGAGATGTTATCACATTTTTTTGTAATTCTTCAGCAAATGCCGACTGGGGTATTGAGACTGTCAGGTTCATCAAAACCTCAGATGGAAAACATATATCCTGTTGGACAGGATCTTGTCAGGGATCACAGATCATCTCTCTGAAGCTGCAAGCTCGGTACTTTTTTAGATTTGACTTTCGGGTCACAGTGAATACAAGTCAGAAATGATTTACAGTTGTGGTCAGAAGTTTACATACACTCAACATGGGCCAGGATGACCTGGTAATTTTGGATTTCTTTGAACTGTTTTTTTTTTTCCCAGGGTGCAATGATTGTACAGCATACATCTTTAATAACTTTAATATACAAGAATTTGGTGCACAAGTTTTAAGTTATTTTGGATTTTCTCTAATCCACACAAGGTCAGAGGTTTACATACACGCCCACTAATATTTGGTTAAATCTCTCTTAGCAAGTTGCACCTTGATCAGTTGCCTTTGTCAGCCATCACCCAGCTTCTGGCATAATTCTGGCTGGATATCTGACTGCTGTTCATGGCAGTTTTCTTTTAGACTCAGTTCATTTACACTGGATGGTTTTCAGGCACATATTTGACTTTTAAATCCACAAATTAACAGTCCACAAATTTTCAATGGTGCTGACTTTGCGACGGCCATTCCAAAAGTGTAATGTTAGCCTCCTTAATCCATTCAAAAACCAGCTTTGATGTGTGTTTGGCAACACTGTCCTGTTGGAGCATCCATCTTTCATCTCACTAGTTTTTGATTTGAGGTGAAATTAAAGAATTTGTAAGAGGTCTTTCTTCTTTAATATTCAAATGTAGTGTACTCAGGTTTGGAAGCCTCACCTTTACTCCTCCAAACATACCTCAAATACTTCGGTCTTTGTCTCATTTGAACATCAAACCTTTCTCCCGAAGGCATTTGGCTCATCCATGTGGCCAGCTGTAAATTTCAGTTGAACTTGTAGGTGTCAATTTTGCAAAAACAAAAGAAAGAAAAAAAATCCTCACGTTCATTTTATGTCTATACTTAAAAATGTATACATGTATCTCAGGCTACAAAATTACCCCGATGATGAATCTGCTATCTCCTGGTGCATTGTGGACATTTTCTGTCACTAGCCAGCTAATTCAGACAAACATCTACTAAACACTCAACCTATCCGGTTGTAACTGGCTCTTAGGCACCAATTTATCATGAATGGCTTATGGAACTAAGGAGCACCTCTTTTCATATGATTTCCTGCCAATTACCAAGAGATCAGGGATGCTCACTGACTCTTGCTGAATTTCTGTTCCAAGAGGGGGAGAGGAAAAAAAGAGACACTGATTCAGCAGAGATGAACTGGCTACCATGGTAACAAGCCACGGTGGCATTAATTGTGGCATCTTAAAACATAGGACGGAGGCTGTGTCACTTAAAAGAACTGTCATTTGTTTCACCTTGTCACCAAATGTTTTAGTGTTTGACAGCTTATTTTAATCTTATAGGGGAATGTGTTTAAAACTTAATTGATAATTTAAAAAAAAGTATTTTGAAGACAGAGAGAGAGTGAGAAGCAGGACAGGAAAAATAATAGGCTGGCCCCACTTTATTGCAAGGTATTTAAAAGGGCACAGAAGTGGTTGAATAACAGAAAGCAGCAACCCTCAAACATGATTTAGGCCTGAGTTTGAAATGTGCATGTTGGCAGATACATGAAAGGAACAAAACAAAACTAAGAAGCAGTCATCACTTGGAGCGACTAAAACAACAAACAACAAAAACAAACAAGCAAACAAAAACTGAATAAAGGTTAGTAAATCTGAATTACCTGACATTATTCTCATATTATTCTTTGTCTAGAATGTTCCACTTCCCTACAGTTTCTTGTTTGATGTGATGCATTATACAGTAACATGACTGAGAAGTTGAAAAAATATTATTTCCCAACAGTAACAGTGCACACTTTTAGTTTTCCTCATTTTCTTTTTGAAAAAGTAAAAAAGTAAAGTAACAAAAAACACTGAAAGTTAGATGTTTTTGCATGGGGTGGAGGCCTCCATGGATGGATGGATTGACGTACCTATTGTTTATTTACCCGTAAATAATGCATTATAAGTCATTAACTACTTTGAAGAGTTCTTTAATCATCCAGATGGTGGGTGGGTAGAAAAAAATAAGATCCAATGTGCCTTTTCTGTAATTTAATGACATGCAAAGTACAACACATGTATTAGCTGGTTTTGGTAACGAGTCTTAACAGACAAGAGGTACTGCAACATCAAAGCAGGAGCTTCTCGTGTAGGGGCTAATAATTCAAGAACGCCTTTTCCAAAGTTTTTTTTGCAGACTTTCTGTATTAGCTGAATTATACCACTAAGAACCCATTATACAAGGTCATTATTACAAGAAAGTAGAAGTATGTGTTTTCAGTCACTGTTTTCATCTGCAGCACAGAATGGCAGGACTGCAAGGAGAAAGTCAGAGCTACATGCTGCTAAAGATCACATGGATGAGTCAAAAGACAGCTTGTTTGTGGGCAGATGAAACCAAAATAGAAATCCTGGGTTTAAATGAGAAAACATGATCCCATCTGGAGAGCATGGCGGTGGTATTATCATGTTTTGGCCCTGTTTTCATGTGGATGGATGGAAGAGTGAATTCTAAGAAGCTATTGGAAATGTTTAGTTACAGTTGTGGCTGATCAAAGAGGTCACGTCAGATATCAAAACCAACGTTAAGATGCATTTTTCTCCAAAGCGAGAAGAATTTTATGTCTCGTTTTTTGAACTGGGTTATTTTTATGTACTTTATACTTAAACTCTGACACCGGTTAAGGTGTTTTTTTATTAAAAAAATCTTAACTGCATGTTTGTTTATTTGCTTTTTTTAAAATTCAGTTATTATTCAAATACCTTTGGATGAAGCAATGATCAAGACTCAGTCTCTTCTAAATCAAGTGCCAAAAATCCTTAAAAAACCTCCCTTTTCTAAGAAACAGAAGAAAAATAAAGTCATTTTTTGTCCCGATTCACCAACATGCATGCTTTCCTTTCTCAGTCTTGCTTCACTAGACACTCAGCTGACTTTCAGCAGGTCAGCTGTGACTCGTGTTGTGTTGGCGGCTGAAATTTGTGGATAGATGTGTATAGATTTCAAGTCAAACATTCTGCTGATTCCTACATATGGCATCGCTGATCGATGCATTGGGAGAGCTGCTCCTGCTGCTGCCTCTGCCAATAGCTGTATTGACTTCCAGTCTGGACTTGACCAATCTTTTTCTGTACATGACACATCTGCAAGCCCTTTGCTGCATAATTAAAAAAGAGGCGTTACAATGGAATTCAGAAAAGGTAACGACACTGTGAGTCTTGAGGAACAGAAATACTTACTGTCATAGGTAAAGTAGACTAGTAGATTTCATTCAGGAGAAGTGATCTTCTAGGCATTACAAATCAGTGACATCATACTGTACCTCTGTTTATTATTATAGACCTTGCTTGCCTTATGTGATGATTTGGCCTCCATTTGTAGAGTTGTATAAAACCTTACTTGTGAGCGATCTCTGTATGTCCATCTGTTCTATATCTATCTCGATAACTGTTTAGTTGAACCACTTCAAACTTGGGAACTGTATTGCTGGGGACTTGAGTGAGTACAGTGCCAACGTATTTTGGCAAAAGGATTTGACTGCTGGCTGCTCCACTCTGTGTGTAGGGGGAGGTGCACAAATATGCAAACATGCATGTTTGTTTTTGCTATCTTTGTGTGGACACTGGCTTCATTTGAACTTTGTAGGACCGTGCATGTGCACGCATTTTCAATCTCCAGTCGTTGGCATTACCTGATACTCATTATAATTACTTACCTGCTTATCTCCTCCTCTTCCGGTGGGGATGTTGGTAAGGTGCAATAACAAGTTTGATTTCATGTGGATGAACCAGTCTCCTTTTTTGGATAAAAGTTGCTCTGGTTGCAGTGATTATGGCGTGCTCCACTTCGTGTGTAGGGGGAGGGGCAACACATGCACACAAGCAACTGTAACCCTGCACACCCCCCCCCTTCCCCTGTTGTATATTTCCATATTTTCTTTCACATTTTTTAAGTCTCAACTTCGCAGAAAGTCTTTGGATTCCTGTGAAAAAACCCCATTATCCACATTTTTAACAGATATCCTGAAAAGATAGACTCTCCTATGAAAGCATAGGTTACACTGTCCTCAAAAGGGCACTGCACTAGGTGCACGTTTCTTAAGGTTTGGCATGATAGTAGATGACACTTTATTTTGTATTAGCGCTGCCCTCCTCCTGTTCACCTAATCGACTCAGTGATAAAAAGATATTTACTCCTTATGCATGAATCACCACGAACCCTAAACAGCCGTGGCTTATTTTGAATGCTGTCCGCACACACTGAGCTCGACATGCTGATGTGAAAACAAGCTTAACATGGCTGCTGACCTTTCTGTAATTACCCGAAGAGTATTTCACTCTCTCAAAACCCCCTGCCTTTGAAGCCCTGGGAGAAAGTGCATGTCCCAGTGATGCACATCTGGAGGACACCAGGGCCATGCTGATGTGGCACATGTTTACTTCTAGGCTAGAGAATGAAATCAAATCCAATTAAAAAGAAATAAATAAATCTCAGATGGGGGTTTTGGATGCTGAGGGCAAAGATGATATTTGCTGTTTGACAGGATGATTTGCTGGAAACTGCTAAAGGGAGACATTTCGATAAAACAGCAAGGTTTTGCTGCTTTTGTGCAAGGCCAGCTCATCCGCTCGCCAAATGTCTTTATCAGCTGAGATAGATAAAAAATTAGTCTTGAAATATAAGCCTGAGGGGAGGTCAGGTAGACTTTCCAGCAAAAAAAAAAAAAGAGAAAAGAATAAAAAAAATGGTGGCTCAGCCTGATAAAATCCCTGGATCATTTAAAGACACCGTATTTCTTGGGGAAGGATTAAACTGAAAAAAGTCTCCAATAAGCAGGTGTGAGAAAAATGTATCAAACTTTACTTAAAAAGAGATCTTTTTGATAATTTCATTTACTCCAGGAGCCGTAAAACACTTTAAATTATGACATGTATGTTGCATGACAAATTGCGGGTGATTGTCAATTATGGCCAGTTAGAAATAGTCATCAGACATGAGTGTCGGGATGGGAAAATGCGAGCAGCCTTGCAGCACAGCATCGCTGCCTGACTGAAAGCTATTGATTGCTGTCAGTGTTAGTTTTCTCTGTGGGAATTGTGCCATGTATACAGCAATTACATAGGAATTTTAAAATATGCTTTCTGAACTACTGGATTTCACAAAGTACTATAATTATCTAAAAGACAAATTCTAACAGTCACCCCTGCCTGTGGATAACAGTCATAGCCATAATGACTAGTCATAAACAGAGTAACCATGAGGAAAACAATACCATGTTGAAAGAACAGAGAATCATACAGTAAATCTGACCCATTAAGCTATTAGGATTAAAGGTGACGGTAGCTCTCGACACTCACATGTATGGATGCGTTTTGCTAGCAGCTGCTAATGTGATGCTCGAGCTGCTGACCTCAAGCAGGGATGTGGGCAGAGGGTGACCTCACTTACAGCCACTAAAGGCCACTTGGCACAATTCTTTTAACATATTTACTCATATGTGCTAACAGCTGTTAAATGACATTTACCTCCTTTTCATCACCAAGGTCACTGTGATGGTTCTGGCTCGGCGCCTTTTGAGAGTCAGCCCACATGCCGACAGGTTTGAGGACCGGATGTTTCACGGCATTATCTGGTAGAAGTTCCTTTAGGAGTCGCCTCTATGTCACCTTATCCACTCCTTTGTCACACCAACCTTTGGATGTCCTCCTTCACTTCATCCATGAATCGTCTCTGTGGTCTTTCCATTTTCCTCCTCACCTGGAAGCTCCACATTCAGGACCTTTTGTCCAATATAGCAACTGTTCCTCCTCTGCTCATCTCCAGACCATCTCAGCCTTGGCTCTCTAACTTTGTCTAAAAGGCTCTCCACCTGATACACTCATTTATAATCCTATCCCATCTTAGCAGCTTTAACTCCATCAATAATTTGTCTGGTACTTTAAGAAACACAGCTGCAAAGTGTTTAAATCGGGTTTAAAATCCACTCATGAAAAACAAACAGCAACAGATTGACACATCCCTACACGCTAAATTACTGCAGAGGAACAAAGAACATGGCACTGGTGCTCCCTGATGACAGTGGGAGTCCCCAAACAGATCAATGCACTGCAATAATCCAAAAACAGCTGTGGAATGGTGCAAGGAACGTGATTTAAATCAAGCCTCCGTGGGATGGGCCGGAAGACATACACAGGACCCAAAGGGGCCGCGGCACACCCCCGAGAGAGCATGTGTCTGGGCCACTGATACAGCAGTTTATGGCTGTTTTTTGGCGGAACAACTGGGATTACATCATTGTGTTTTAATGTGGCTTATCACCACTGTTGACCCGAGTAAAATAAGCGCACCGTGTAAATAAATAGATACAAGCATGTCTTCACCTTCCTTGTGTGTGATGCTGAACCTTGCCTGAGCCCGAGTTACGCTGCAGCCCGGCGACTGTGCAAGTGATGTATGAGCTCATCTGGTCCCGCATCATGCTAATGCAACTCGACAGTATCTGCATCACATCATGATGCTGAACCCCATGCAATTATTCCTTGGGATACATTCATATTCATAATCCAATTAGTTTTGACTTCAAGATAAGGGCTTTTTTTCCCTGATACAAATATGATTTATCCTGTTTGGGGGGGGATTATATCAGAGTCTAAATGTCTGGCCCACAAGGACTGAGTCAAGCTAAAGTGAAGTCAGAATTGTTTATCTCTTCATTTTCTTTAGCAGAAATGAAATGCTCAAGTGTAACTAAGCTATGTTTGTCCTAGTCCACCCACCCGCCTGCTGTAAATAAGTGGAGGCATTCAGTACATATGATGCACGCACGCAGGAGGTGCTCATTTTTTGCGCTTTCAGGAAGCACACTTCATGCGCACCAAAACAAATCAGCAGGAATTCTCTCCAACACCCTCCTCCACATTAACTCCCCCGCACCACCCACATGCACCCGCGCACACACACACATATCCTACATCCAATTAATTAGCGTGAATGAGTGATGTGTCCTTGCCTCGGCCGCCTGACCGTCCGCCCTCAGCCTGTTTGCTTTTTGCACGCCGGGGACCCGGACTGACAATCAGTTACTTAGTTTGGATTGAACACATCACTCGCGTGCTTTGATCTGCCCCACAGCAGGACTCTGCACCCATGTGAAAGATGGCAAACAAAACATTCATTAAACACAACAGACGTGCTACAAGTGAAGGACAGTCTGGGGTGGACAGAGGCATACAGCTCTGCTTTCTCTGTGGCAGAAGAACGACTCAAATCGAAAGTAAACTTGTGTAAAACTCGAGTAGAAGATTTTAAAACAATTATTAATAGAGATACACTAATAACTTATAACATCAGAACTTTGTAGATGATTATAAATTGTCTAAAACATCAAACGGTAACAATGATGCATTGGAACAAATCAAGTTCAAACTGCTAAAACTGGATAATGTATCTGAATTTCTCCTTTGCCCCCACCCTCCATCCCCCTATCCTAGTTTCTCACCACCTCTCCCCTCGCCTGGGAGCCGCCCCCCCCCCCCCCCCCCCCCCCTCTCCTCTCTCCCCCCCCCCCCCCCGGCGCGGGGGGGCCCCCCCCCCCCCCCCCCCGTTTTGACAGCATGTCACTTTATTCCAAAACAGTGTACAGCTCTATGTAATGGTATGGAATTGCTCACTTCACACCGCTGATAAAGTGATCTGAGAAAGAAAGACAGATGCAAACAAGTTGAGACAGACAGAAAGAAGGGGGGGATACCCACAGGAGACGAAGGAGACGGGCAAACCAACAGGTACACAGACCAAGAAACCACAGAGAGAGAAAAAAAGCAGGTAGACAGAGAGACAGATGGGCAGGGAGGAACCATAAGCAGTCAACTGACCATAATGGGAATGCTTTACAGCCATATGTTGGTGGCCCTGATGATGTTTTGCTTATTGCACACACCTCAGATGCTTTGCTAGAGTCTCGTGACTCCTGGACTGGTCTCCCAGTTCACTCCTGCCCATGTGTCTGCTTTGTTTCCTCTCTGCAAAAAAAAAAAATGATGTCAGAGAGAGAGAGAAGATATTTAACTTAGCATCCCATTTTCTGTCATGCTCTCAATTCCAACCGAGCACTGCAGATGGAGGAGGTGAGGAGAAGGGAGTGGGGTGAGGGGAGTGGGGGGGGGTAACTACCTCAATTCTCCTGTGCAGCCCCCAGCACCACCACCACCACCGTCCCCCCAGCCCTCCTACAGCTGATGTAATAATCTCAAACAATGGAGTGTAATATAAATCGATGGGAGATGAGAAAACGTTCAAAACACTCCCAGCTTTGTGTTATTATTTTTTTCTTCACTTCTTTTTTTTTTTTTTTTTTTTTTAAAGTTTTTTTTTTTTCTTGGTTTTTAAAAAAATCTA
>VOQJ01013216.1:0-18680 GCA_015052665.1 Apistogramma diplotaenia
TGAATTTTTTAAGACTTTAAAATGTTATATTTGTAATTCAGATGATGGCTTAATGTAAACTATGATATCCAATAGACCATACTTGAGTGCAGTTATTAAATTGCTTTTAGTTGTCCTGCTACTTTTTTTCTTTCAGCTATTTGTTCTAATCTTTGTGCCTTTTAGGGAATCTGAAGAGGCACCTGCGGGTTCACAGCGGGGAGAAACCGTACGTCTGTGCACACTGCCAGAGAGCTTTCAGTGACCCTGGGGCTCTGCAGCGGCATGAACGCATCCATACAGGTACCCTCATGGCACTCAGACAGATTCATATGAACTTATTCTCAGTTTTCAATCTGAATCCCCGTGTGATTATCTACTTCTCATGATAGTCAAACAGTTACTCATCTATTGCAGGAGAGAAGCCCTGTGTCTGTCTTATCTGTGGTAAGGCTTTCACCCAGGCCAGCTCCCTCATCGCTCATGTCCGCCAGCACACGGGAGAGAAGCCCTACGTCTGTGATCGCTGTGGTAAAAGGTCAGCATGGCAAGAAAGAGCAGATATCACAGTGCCGCAAAGATAGACTCGTGTTGCACAGCTCAGTTGTTGCTAAGGAACAAAAAAGCCTACTTCTATCAGCTGCTCCATTTAGGGATCTTCACAGCGGATCATCTGCCTCCATTTCACCCTAGATTCACTTTACACTAAGTCCAAGTACATTTACTAAACGTTATATTATAAATATTATAGGTCAAAAACAGATTTTATCACATATTCTTTGTTCAGGTTCAAATTTATGAAGATATATTTTTGCTGGTAACTTCTATGAACAGAACCAGATAAGAGGATATAACTTTGTTTTCGTACAGGTTTGTGCAGTCTAGTCAACTGGCCAATCACATTCGCCATCACGACAACGTCCGCCCACACAAGTGTCAGATGTGCAACAAGGCATTTGTCAATGTGGGAGACCTGTCGAAGCACATCATCATTCACACTGGTATGGACCAAATTTGTTGTGAGGATTTTGGCCTTTTTCAGGAAAAAGGGAGACTAGACATCTGTGTGCATCCAGCTGAACTCTAAGCTTTCACCTTTGTCTTGTTGTCTCAGGAGAGAAACCTTTCCTGTGCGACAAATGTGGTCGAGGGTTCAATCGCGTGGACAATCTGCGCTCTCACGTCAAGACTGTGCACCAGGGCAAGGCCGGCATGAAGCGGCTGGTGGTGGCAGAGGGAAGCGCGGACGAGGGGGCCGATGGAGCAGTAGGGACGTGCGCCTCTGATAGCGAGATCAACATAGTCACTGTCACCACGGAGGACATCGTCACACTGGCAACAGAGGCCCTGGCGGCCAGTGCTGTGGCTCAGCTGACAGGTCAGACTCCAATTTCAAGGCAAAATTGGTTTTTGGAGCGTAGAGGGAAATGTCAGTGTCCCTAACTAGAGTGTAATCACCACCAGAGAGCTGGGTAGATGATGATAAAGGGGGAGAGACAGTGACAAATGTTTGTGTCTGTTAACAGTAGTTCCAGTGGCTGCTTCAGTCTCTGCAGATGAGACCGAGGCTCTGAAAGCAGAAATCACCAAGGCTGTGGAGAAAGTGCAAGAAGCAGGTAAGACAGGTGTTTCACAGCATTATAAAAACATGCAAAGAATAGTTAATAATGGCAACAGCATATCAGACATGGTTTGGGAGAGAAGCATTATTTAATACTAAACTGTAATGTGGGAAACTACATAAAACTTCTCAGTATGTATCGGAGATTGTTGTTTGTGTTTATGACATCACAGCTGTTATGTCATAAATGTCTTATGAAAGCTGAAGTCCATTTATTTTCCCTGGAAACAATTAATAGGAAAACAAGTGGATTGTGTTTGACAGATTTTGATGTACAAAAGTACTAAATGGTTTTCTGTTGAAGTATTATTACAATAGTGGAAACTGTAGTGTCAGAAGCAAGATCATTTTCTTACACAGAACAGGGCACAGCTTAAGAAATATACATGAAAATTTCTCCATCTCTTCCCAGATCCCAACACCCAGATCTTGTACGCTTGTGATTCATGTGGTGACAAATTCCTGGATGCCAGCTCCTTAGCTCAGCACGTCCGCATCCACACAGCTCAAGCCCTGGTCATGTTTCAGGCAGACTCCGACTTCTACCAGTACACTGCAGCCACCACCTCTGAGGGGGATTCTGCTACAACATGGCAACCCACCCAAGAACAGGTGATCCACGAAGGAGAGCTAATCTTCCGTGCCCAGGACGGACAGGGAGAAGCAGAAGAAGGGATGATCGGAGAGGTGCAAGAACAAGAAGAATCCGGACAGGCAGTTCAGGAGGAGAATGTGGAAGCCGGCACTGAGCTCAAAACACATGAACAAGATGTCGAGGAGGAAAAGGAGCAGAAGATGGAATGTGAGAGTCAGACTTAGGGGGGCAGAATTGTTAAAATGTATGTCACTTTGCTTGTAAGGGAAACCAGATTTATACAGTATGATGTACTGTATAAGGTTAAAAATGAACTGAATTCAGAACAGACACTCTCTCTCCAGATTTGTAATCAGTGATCATGTCCTGTTCCAGCAAACAAGAGGAGCTCTAGTAGTTTTGGTAAATTTTAAGAGGTGGTTATACTACTTTGTGTAGTTTATTTTTAGACTGCAGTGTAGGACTGTGCTTTGTCCATTGTATAAAACATTTCATATCTGTCTTACCCTCTATAACTTAAAAAAAATCTGTGCTATTTTCCCCCATTTTTATGATGAAATAAGAATATAATTTTCCTTAAACAGTCAAAAATATTTTCTTGTACCTAAAGTATTTTCATGCGGAGGATGTAATACAAAAATATATCTAAGTGAACATATAGGGGTAGTAAACATTTAAAGAAAGGACAGTTGATTCCTTTTTAAAGGAGGAAGAAGGTGTTTATTAATTTTCTCACAGACACTGTTAAGCTTGTGCTTGGATAATATTTGTATATTTGTTGTGTGTCCACTAAAAAGATTAGAATTATATGTGCTGATGACAAACTGGTCAAAAAGTCTTATGGTTATAACATTAGAGACGCTTTGTTCTGGTATGAAACATTTTTCTTTCACCAGTGACATTTTTGTGTCATTCATTTGCTGAATGTTCAATAAACGATTGCCACAGCTTATGGCGTGCTCTTGTTTTTACACTGTGTTTTATGCAAATAGGCTGATTAGTAAAATAAGGAAATAAAAATAACATACTTTAAACATGTATTGCACTTTTTAAAAATCACTAAAAGGACAAAAGTTAGGATCTTTAAGCGCGTCCAACCGTTGGAGTCCTAGAAATATTCAGTACAAGTGTTCAGGCTTATAATGAAGCGTTCATTATTTCACAGTACTAGTAGTTGGCTGGCAGGCAGGGTGACGCGTTCCTCTCTGTGATTGGCTGCATGTTCGGGTCAGAGTTCAGTCCACTGCCGCTAACGCTGACGTCGACTTCTGCAGCAAAATGGCGGCGCTGATGACAGTCGTGCAGACGAACCGGTCCGGTTCTTTATCATCGTCCAGCAAACGAACCGGAATGGTGTCACCGAGGCGCTTCAAGGTTTGGGACGCCAAAGTGCTTTTATTGCTGTCGTTAGCCTCCATGCTGCACTGTGCTGTGGCGGACGGTAAGACGTTGGTGCTGCTGGACAACCTCAACATCAAAGACACCCATTCAATCTTCTTCCGCAGCCTGGCAGGTCGGTATGAGAAACGGGCCTTTTTGCATTTAAACACTCTGCTGTACACCGTATTTATATCCCACTTAGACCGGGTATCCGTAGGTTTTCAGCCGCTAATAAAGAGCTGCTGGTAGAGCAAAGCTTAAACTACAAGAGCACGAATGCTAACATTAGCTTAAGTGTATCGTGTTCGCTGTGTCCAAATTTAATTTGAGCCGTGTACAACTCAGTGTAATATAAGTATTTGGGTATAAGTATGCTCGATGTAGCTGGTCAAATGTTTGAAAGTACACTGTACATGCAGCATGTATTTCCGGTTCCTCTGCTTTAAATGTTTGCTGGCAGGTGCGGTAGTGGAGGAAATCTTTCCTACTGGGGGCTCAGTCCTAATGAGAGGACTTAACAGAGTTTGGGGGAGTCGTGGAATACTGTTTTAAGGTTAAATCTAAAACAAAAGGCTTACATGATTATTCAAAGACTGCACTTTGTAATAATGAGGCTGTTACATGCTTTTCTTAGAGTGCACGCACACCTGTGTTGTTTATTGCTGTAAGGAGGTTACACTCTTCACAAACCCCTGTGTTAAATGGCACTTTAGCCAGTGTAATAATGCTCAAGTGTGCCTAATAATAATGCATCTGTCTCCTTCAGACCGCGGATTTGACCTCACCTTCAAGACTGCTGATGATCCCTCCCTGTCTCTGATCAAATATGGCCAGTTCCTGTACGACCATCTAATCATCTTCTCACCATCAGTTGAGGGTGAGTTTCACACCATTAAGAAAAAATATATAACCAGAGATTTCTTTCTTTAAGTTATATGTAAGTGCTTCTTTTTGGTCATCTGCAGACTTTGGTGGAAATATAAATGTGGAGACTATTACATCCTTCATTGATGGTGGAGGCAATGTCCTGGTGGCTGCAAGTTCAGATATTGGTCAGTTGATTTCTAACAGGCTTTGTTCCAGTCTTATATTATTTGAATTGTTGCAGTTTGGTCATTCAAGTAAATTTTTTTTGGTCCTTGTTACACAGGAGACCCTCTGAGGGAGCTGGGCAGCGAGTGTGGCATTGAGTTTGATGAGGAAAAGACTGCCGTCATTGACCATCACAACTATGATGTGTCTGATCCTGGAGAGGTAAGTGATTTGTCCTTTAGCCAGAGACTGTTTCACGTTTTCTTATGTTGCTGTTCAGCTGTGACCTTTCGTATCTCCAGCATACCCTGATTGTCGCTGACCCAGAGAACCTGCTGAAAGCTCCCACTATTGTCGGCAAACCCACCAAAAAACCTGTTTTATTCAAGGGTGTTGGGTAAGCACAATGATTTTCACACTACTTGTATATTTACTGTTCATCCCTTTAGTTGCAGCAGAGACTTGTGTGACTACACGGAACAATTAATGTTGTCCTTTTGTAAGTTATGGTAAAAGGTTAACTTCATTTAACTACTCAGTGGAAACTATATTAAATGTAACTTACATGCCATGGCTCACTTCCCCCAGCATGGTGGCAGATCCAGACAACCCTCTTGTCCTGGACATCCTTACTGGCTCCTCCACCTCCTACTCCTTTTTCCCCGACAGACCCATCTCACAGGTAACACTGCTGACATGTCATGATAATGAATTATGATTTATTCAGTAAAAAAAACTGTACAGAGGATGATAAGTAACCTATGTTTAAAAAATTGTATTTGCTTAATTCTTTCACAAGAAAAAAGTGTGACTTAAAGGGAACCTGTTGTTTACTGCCTCGTTTCTCTTCTATTTATTTATTTTTTTACACACAGTGGCAGCTGTTCAAATTAAACACCGTCAACATTTCAAATGAGTGCATCATATGTGTGAGGGAAAAGCTAACAGTTTTTTTTTCTGTGTAATCTTGAGTTCATTTGATCTCGCTGTGAGAGAAATCCCACAAACCAGATCCGGCTGGGCACAAAGAAGGCCCATCCAGCTGCTGCTCAAATCTGTGGTTTGTGAGGGGCAGGCAGTTTAAAGGGAGGTAGAAGGGAACAAAAACTGTTTGCTTTAGGCAGAACGACCTGTGAGGCTGCATCAAGCCCAGTATGAGATAAACCAGGATTATTTTGAATTAATGCAAAGCTGCGCTGGTCGAGTCCAAAAATAAACACGTGGAGTTGGAAATGAGCATAACAGTTTCCTTATATCCTGTATCATTTTCTCTATCTGTAGCTTAGCTTTGCAAGTTCATCTAGATGAAGCATAAACATATAAATTTGCAAAGCTAAGCAACAGATACAGAAGATGAAACAGAATATCCATTCAGTTCACCAATAGTCTGTGTATATAGTCAATGATGAGGTGAACCACAAGCCATAGGTGGTGTATAACAAATGAACAGAAGTGGTGAGCAGTTTTTTGTTTTTTTTTAAATGCTCTAGTACCCCCATGCTGTTGGCAAGAACACCCTGCTGATTGCCGGCCTCCAGGCTAGAAACAATGCCAGAGTGGTTTTTAGCGGCTCCCTGGACTTCTTCAGCGACGCCTTCTTCAACTCTGCTGTGCAGAAGGCCACACCAGGCTCACAGAGGTACTCCTCACTCAGTGACAGCCTGGCTTCTTTTTTGCCGTGTTACAAATTTACACTTTTATTGCAGATTTCTGCAAGTCTAGAGATGCTGACAATATGTTGCACAGTTTACAGTTTAGTGCATTTTAATTCCTATATCATTTGTAGCCTTCAAGTAGTCTTCAGATGTAACCTATAAGATTTTAATAACTATTCACTGATATTGGATTTGGTTGCAGTGGATTTTTTGAAATGAACACAGATATCAGTGTTTGTCTCTTTGTCCTTGTGGGATTTTTCAGGCACGAGCAGACAGGGAACATGGAGCTGGCCGAGGCTCTGTCTCGCTGGGTGTTCAAGGAGGCCGGCGTCCTCAGAGTGGGAGCTGTTACCCATCACCGCGTGGGGGAAAGCGCCGCCCCCACAGCATACACCATCACCGACCTCGTGGTGAGTCTTGGTGGCTGTTGGTTATCATCACTCAGAAGACTTTTGTTTTTAGTCCAGTGTGTCTCAATCAGTGTAACTCCTTCCCACGCAGGAGTACAGCATCGTCATTGAGATGTTGTCCGAGGGCCGCTGGATCCCCTTTGATGGAGACGACATCCAGCTCGAGTTTGTGAGGATCGATCCCTTCGTCAGGACTTACCTCAAGAAAAATGGTGTGCTATTGTGGCTATGGAACACATTTGCATTAATGTGCTTCATGTTTAGAACCTACACGTATTGTTTCCATAATATTTGGAGTTGCACACAACTTCATATATGGAAACTGCATTTACAATAAATGCTGCATTGTTGTTCAATTAGGAGGTAAATACAGTGTCCAGTTCAAGCTACCTGATGTGTATGGAGTCTTCCAGTTCAAGGTGGACTACAACCGACTGGGATATACACATCTCTACTCCTCCACTCAGGCAAGTTCATCAGAAGTTCACTTTGTATAGTTTACTCATTTCTTTTTTATTGAATCACATTGAGTTTATTTACAATGAGATAAATAGATGGAAATGGTAAACAAGCAAAAATGCTACTTAATTAATTAGCCCAGGTTTTTTTGTACTAGTAACCTCCTATGTGATGAATTGCACGGCTTGCTAACTTCCACAGTTGTTTCTCTATCACAGGTATCAGTGCGTCCCCTGCAGCACACCCAGTATGAGCGCTTCATCCCCTCAGCCTTCCCATACTACGCCAGCGTCTTCTCCATGATGGGCGGACTCTTCCTCTTCAGCGTCGTCTTCCTACACATGAAAGAGAAGGAGAAGTCTGACTAATACAAAGAAGCAATGGGGAAGAGAAAATAAGACTATGGAAGTGAACTTGTGGTGTGAAGAGTGGAAAATGAATTCTTTGATGGCTTGAGTCTTCACGTAGGGACTTGGACTGTTTCTGTTCTGTTATTGGGGCACTCTGTTGGGGTCTGGGGGCCAAAAGAAGTGCTGACTGGAATGCAGTGGTTGTTTTTTTTTTTGTACTTTCGAATCACTCAGTGGCCCTTATCTGTTCTGAAGTCAGCCTTTGTTATTTTACATTAGATTAAATTATATCGCAAGTTGAGCACTTTGCTTAGAAACAAGGAAGAAATTTACATTAAAATTTGACCCACATTTTTTTTTTGCATTTTCAGACAGAAAAAGTTATTGTGGTAACTACATGCACTGATTATGCCAACTGCTCATTTTTGTTTTGATAAGGTTAATGTGTTTCCAAATAAATTGGAGTCATCTTAATAAAATAATGACATTCCACTCAATGGAAAATACTGTTGTCTGTTCCTCTAAGTTGTCACACAGTAGGTGTATACATCACGAAATTATGGAGAGTGTTTGGGGGGCAATAAAAAAGTTAAAAACAGCTCCTCGATATTTTATGTTTATTGTGCCGAATTCATGAGATCATTCAGGTGAATTTAATAGGATCTTTAAAAATGTTTGTGTGTCAATTCTGAGCACAGAAACCAAGCATTTGTGAAACTTTTTAAGTCTTCGTTCTCTGCGGTTAACAAGCCGCGGCGGATGACGTAAAGACGTAACCCGCTGACGGTGCGGGTTCAGTTATCAGCAGGTAATAGCGCAAAAGTAACCCTCGGGTGCGTTACATTTATCAATCAACTACGCAAATGAGCTAAAGGGCTGACTTTAAACGTGGCACACAGGTGGCAGTCAAAATAATAAAACGCAGAGAATGATAAACAATTTCTGCTTAAAGTTAAATGTGGTTTAACTTTAAAACTTGTTAGCCATCGCAAGCCCCTAAAAAAGTAGAGTGGCTAAAGCTAAGGCACTACTTGGTTAGCCGGTGTTCACCGGGTCTGCTGACTGAGGTTGAGGTGTCGCGCTGCTTGCTACAGAAGGCGTTGAGCAGTAACATATTGTATACAACTGACAGTTTGGAAACCAGTTGTATTGGTGGGCAGGATAATGCTAGCTAACTAGCTACCGCGGGCTACGTTAGCTTTAGCAAAACAAGTGCTTTGAGTCAGCTGACAGCCTGCTGCGAGCTGCCAACAGACCAGTGATGGATCCACTGAAAGTAAAGGATCGTATATTGGAAAATATTTCCTTGTCCGTTAAGAAGGTAAGCGCCGCTGGCGTTGGTCACAGCTAAAATACTGTTGGACAATTTCGCGTTAAGGTTTTCCACAGGTTTGAATCATTGTAGCTAACATTAGGTCATCTTTTGTCTGCTAAAGAGGGCAACTTTCAAGTCAGGAGGACATCGAAGGGCCTCGCCCCTACTCAGAAGAAAATAGCGCAGTAAATGTTTCATATAATATTTTATGGCTCTAGTTGCCAGTTAAGTAGTTTGTTTGTTTGGTGAACAATAGTGGCATCAAGCCCGTGTGTTTGCCCACTGCAGTATGTCACTAACATACCTGCAGCCAAGCTTCATTTGTAGCATGAGGGGTCAGGAGATCTTTGCGCTTGATTTTAGATTTAATTAAGGGATCATTTTAAAAGCTACGTGCAAGTCTGTCTGCTGTTGTGAAACTATAATAACCTGACAGACAGCATTGCATTGTCTTCCTTGTTCTCTCTGTTTGTAAGTTGTTGGTTTTTTTTGTTTGTTTTTTTAATTCAATCATTTTTTTTCCTCCCTCTATCTTATAACAAATTTTCCAGTCCAGATCACCAGTCCCGTGATCAGGGGATTGAAAAATCCATATTCGTGTGTTCATTGCATTGATCACATGTGTGTTTAAGCAGTTTTTTTAACCCTGTTCTTCTGTTTAATTGTAGCGTCAAGTCAAGGAATTTCATAGTGCGTATAAGCTGGTGTTCCTCAAGCTCCTGGTCGAATGTACGGTGTTTACTTTAGACAAACCTTAGTCATGTGAATAAAGTGTCAGGAAACAAATTATCTTTTTTTTTTTTGAGTTACAGTCCTTACACATAGGTTTTAATACTTTATATTAAGTTCAGGATCAAGTCCAGAGGGGCTTTGAAGGTCACTGCAGGACAATGAAGCTGTGTTGTTTGTTACTGTTTGGTCCTCTGTGTCAGCGTACTCAGCTTGAAAGGAAATATTCACTAAAAGGATAGAAGTGACACCTTTGATCACAGTACATCCCCACCAAACTAGCAATGTATAAATAATTGAAGCTTGTTTAGTATGTCCTGTCCCTATTATAGGGGCCGAGAAATACTTGCTATATCCTATGCAGGGGGCAGATATAAGTTTTTACTTATGCATGGCGAAAGTCTCCAACCCAAAGACAAAGATGCCATATGAGGCCTGTGCTGTAGCCAGCTTTCCTTGAGAGTGGACTGCAATCACACTTGGACTGAGGGCAGGTCACTGACTTGGCTTAAATTCCTTGGACTGTGTGTTGTACCACAGGATTCATTATAAAGGGAACAGACTCTGTGAACTTAACCTGCTCGCTGGCAGGTTTTCTTTAACAAACTCTTGAGTTTCTCAGACTGCAGTAAATGTATTTGTAGAAGTTTACGTTGTAACAAATAACTGAAATGCCAGTTAGAGGTTAGTTTATTTTGTGTACTTAACATGACTGCTCTCACAGTCACGCAGTCGTCAAAATATAAGGAAGAAAATGGTGATTACATCACAGATTTAAAATCAGCTCAATAAAATCCATATGGTCTGTATCTTTCTAACTGTGGACAGTAAACATTTACTGTGGGAATCACTCAACTCTGTTAACAATAAATCACTTAAACATCTGTGCTGTGGCTGTAGGAGGGCCGTCACCTCTCAGTGAAGGCTGAGATTAGATCCGATTAGAAATGGTTAAACTGGGGAGCATTAAAGCAGTTTTTCTTCTAAATCTCGTCAAGCATTTTTATCCAAAATGAACAATGAAATTCTTCATTTAACCCAAAAGTAAAGTTACTACATTACATCAGTAGCAACTGTAGCAAAAAAGGTTTTATTTTGATAAAGAAACTGATTAGAGGTTTGTTGCTGGGTAACTAATCCCACAGGTCCATCAGTACACTGTCTCTGATCTAGCTGGATAATTAGATTTAAATATCAAGCTTAAAATTAGGAATCTACCTTCATCTAATGAAAATTCATGTTGGATATATAATGACGACAGACATGATAAAAATGATATATTTTGGATCAAACTTTTATTCTGTTATGATGACAGTGGCCGAAGGTGATTGTAAATATCACAGTCATATCCTCAGTCCTCTGGATTAAAATGGAGGCTCTGCTCTTTATTTAGTTGTTGCCATGGTGAATCATGATGTCGGAGCTCCATTGATGATGGCTTTCTTTTCCTGCTCATACATGTGCTTAACAGCATGAACACACGCAGAGTTGCACATCTCTCAACTCAGAGTTCATTTATAAGCTCCGAGATTGTTGAACATGGTTTCTGGAATAGGCTCCAGTTCTACAAACTCAGCAATATGCTTTGTCTCTTCACAGCTGCAGAGTTACTTTGCCGCCTGTGAGGATGAAACTCCAGCTATTCGAAATCACGACAGAGTACTGCAGCGTCTCTGTGAACACCTTGACCACGCTCTGCTCTATGGGTAAGTTACTGACTGGAAGCAGATCGCACACTAAAAAGAGGAAAGGTTCACAGTGTAAATTGAAAGCTGATATGTTTAGATTTATCTACACACTGCACATGAAAGATGGACCAGGACCATGGACGCCATGATTTACAAAATGCCCTTGAGCAGAGCGTTTTAGTGGTTCCTAGTTTAGCTTTTTGAAACTAGACGGCCTGAATATGGAGACACTAGAAGGGCCTGCCCTAACGCGTACCCTCCTAGGAAATAAATCATGTTGTGTTTCCGTAAGATATCAGCCTAGCAATTGAGAGCATGAACTCTTCCAGAAAGTGTGTACTGAGGACACGAATCAAGGAAGGCAAGGACTGTTTTCAAACAGACTTTATACAGTCTGATGTTTTGCAGCCATGGTGCCCCTCAGCCCCTGATGAGTGAAATCACTTCTGCTCTGGCTTTAATTATCAGATCCAGAAGCTGCACCCATCTTTTATATAAAGTTTATTGAATCTCAGAGCAAATATTCTTTGCTTAAATCCTATTATTATTCTATTGTTCTGCAAGGTTTATGTCCATCCATGATATCTGTTGGATGCTTTTAGCTTTAATTTAAAAATAATTCATATGAGGATACTTTATAGCACCAGTTGACAGCCTTTTCTTTTAATCTGTGGAGCAATGAGGGATGGGGTAGGAATTAATAATTCTTTGGCTCTTATTATATCAAACAGCTCTTGTGTACAGTCATATACTACAGTTAATTGTTAACATGTGAAACATGTTCATTCTTTTCTTCATTGCAGGCTGCAAGACATCTCTTCAGGCTACTGGGTCCTGGTCCTTCACTTCACTAGAAAAGAGGCTGTCCGTCAGATAGATGAGCTTCAGCACATAGCAACCAACATCGGTCGAAGTGAGACATCCCTCTTAGAGCAGCACACTCTCACATGTAGAGTACGTGGGGAGTAAACTGTCACTGTTTGTTGTTTGTAGGCCGTGCATGGCTATACCTGGCACTGAGTGAGAGCTCTTTAGAGAGCTATCTGCGCCTCTTTCAGGAGAACCAAGCCTTGCTGCAAAAGTATTATTTCAAGTAAGTCGTCGTGCGATTTGATTCTGATGGCCTAAAGGAATTAAAATGACCCAATTATCAGGTATCCATCTGTAACAGAATTTTATCTTTTTTGTGAGCACTTTCCACATATTTTGTTTTAAAAAAACAACAAAAAAAAACAACTTAAAGTCAACCATTTTCTTTCTGGGGCAGGAACGCATTGGTCTGCAGTCATGACCACCTCACACTCTTTCTCACACTGGTATCTGGCCTGGAGTTCATTCGCTTTGACCTGGAGCTGGTTAGCATGTATTTCACTACACTATCAATAGAAGCCCGAATCTAAAGCGATTGAAGCATAACGTTAACATTCCTGTTGGGTCCTGCTGCTTCAGGATGTCCCCTATTTAGACGTGGCCCCGTACATGCCAGAATACTACAAACCGCAGAACGTGCTGGACTTTGAGGAAAGGCTGCCCAGCTCAGACAGCCTGTCCCTGCACTCCTTCACCTCCCTCACCTCCACCAACCTGGAGTGGGACGATAGCGCCATCGCTCCCTCCAGTGAAGGTAAGGTGCACGGGGTTTTCATTAACATGCTAATTTGGAGCAATTTTTAAAATCTTGGTTTCCTTCAGGTTTGATTATCTAGTTTTAGAAAAGAGACACAGACTAATCATTTAGACCATTACAGGGTTTTCCCCCCCTGATTAACCACTACAGATATGTAGTGTTAGTTTTATGTGTGGCTGTGTTTGCAACGTGTGGAATATCTTATGATATTCTGCTCTCCTGCAGATGGAACATGCAGGCATGGCAGGCTGTGTTTTTGGGTTTATGATGTAATCAGGGTTTGCTGCAATGCAATCACACACTCGTGCGCTTTTGCTTAAATTCATGCAGTGATGTTAGGCTCATGGCATGTCAAAGCAGAAGTTAGATTGACCTTTGTCTCTTATTACTCAGAGATACCAAAGTGCATTTTATCAAATGACTCGCGTGGAGATGCTGATGCTCACAGAATGTTGTCATTGGTGTGACTGCATCGCTGAGTAAAGGCCTTCCCCATCACGTGCCACGAAGTACCGAGCCAGTTCTCTTTTTTTTTAAGTTCCCACAGTTATTCTGTGTTCCACACATCATGTTGTTTTACTGTTTCTGTGACATTGTCTCCTCTCACCTGTCTCCACTCCACCTCGCTCTAATGTTGAATGTTGTATTCCTCCTCTTTTTTTTTTAGATTATGATTTTGGTGACATCTTCCCCGTGTTGCAGTCATTGCCAAGTGCAGACTGGGAAGGTGGGACATTGGTCACCCCCCCCCCCTCCCCCATGCTCTTCCATCCCTCCTTTCCTTCCTTTCATTCCTTCCTTCTATCAGGCATGTTTGTGCTCAATGCATGCTGGAAACTGTAGCCAGTAAAAAAAAAAAGAAAGTTAGCTGCTGTAAAATTTTGTATCTGAAGACACAAAAGTACTTAAAGTTTTTTTAGGGATGATTTCAGTTGAAATTTGTGAATTTTGGTCTCAAGCTAAGGTTTAGGGGCCGGTCACTGATTTTTAGTGAGTGAATATGATGCACATTTACTCACAAAGCTCAAAGTGAACATCAGAAAAGATACCGTCTATTAACACACCCACATGACATTTTTACATCCAATTTAAAGACTTTACTAAAGCTTTATTAAAGATATTATTAATTCAGTTAGCAAACAAGTATGTTTTACAGTAAGGTCATCATATACATTGAGTAGTAAGTTTGGTTCTGGGAGCTCGGTGTTGGGTGGGTTTTTGGTTTTCGGCTGTGTTCTGCATGTGTTATCAGGGGAATGATCCCTGTGCTCACTCTGCATTATTTATCCCAGCAAGAGATATTCCTGATGTAGCTGTCGCTCACCTCATCGAGTCTGTCTCTGGCACTGTGTATCTGTCCGTGTGGCATATCATTCTGTCCTCCTGTCACGTGTTGCACTGGCCTAGGTTCAGCTGAGCTGTAGTGTAAGGTGACAGGCGAGAGCTGTTGCTCTTGGTCACAGAGTTCAGATGTGCTTTTTACTGTGAGCTGCTGTATACACATATAATCTGCACACGTCAAATTTGTGACCATTCGTAATTGATTCCACAGCCTAAATTTAAAAGAAATCATTGAGGTTGTGTTTCTTTACATTAAAGTTGTTTGCTGGCATCAGAGCTCAGATAGTTTCTGTTGCAGTTCTTAACACCTTATGTCCAGCTGCCTAACTGTGAAATGTACCTTGTGGAAGCAACTCTGGTCAGTTTCCTCATGATGAATCATTTCAAAAATATGATCCAACACAGTAATAATGCTTGACCTAGGCCTGTGCCTGTGTAATGAAAGCCTCTGCCTGTGCTGTGTTACCTGTGTAAGGGCTTATTCACTGCATTTTGTGCTTCCTTGACCCTGCCAAAGACCTCCAAAGAACCATGCAGTCGCTGACATTTATTGTGCTTTGCTGACGAAGGAAAACACAAAGTTTCTGTGGACTTTTGTTGGTCAAATTCTGAATAGAAACAATTCAACAAACAAGTTGCTTCTTAAAATAAGTCTTTTTGCCACAAAACCAACCAACAAGCAGTGCACCAAAAACCTCTTGTGTATTTCTACGGTGATATCAAAGCAAGTATAGTCACTGCTGCTCTTGCATCAAATAATTGTCTTTCTGTGCCCCTTCATGGTAGAGGGTGACCTGACTGACCAGGCGAGCTGCCCACGATCCAGTGGCTCCGATCCACAGACAGTCATAAGCGACACTGTAGTCCTTTCTACCACCGTGAAGGGGAAGGCGGGAACCGTTTCCCCACACAGCCCCACATTCAGACACAACCCATTCAATGAGGACTCGGACACCAACACCTCAGCCAACGTCACACCAGTTCATGTGCCCAGCCGCCACAATAGCACCACCACCACCACCACCACAGGGGATGACACTGAGAACAACAACAATGAGCTGGAGGTTATTAGGTAGGGTAGCTCAGGCTTCCATTTCCAGCATGAAGAGTCCCGTTCTGTCTGAAACATGTATTTCAAACCAGAGCTAACGCCTCTGTTCTTCCAGGATGGCAAAACGAAGGAAACCGACAAAGAAGAGACGCGGAAAGAGCCTCACAGACTCCAGCAGCAGCAGCATCCGGACCTCCATCTCCTCTGACCAAGTGGACATGGAAGGTAGCAGCCTCACTCTGGTAGATGCTGATTCAGTAAACTGCTCTGTAGTGAAGGTGTATGATGGAGAGTTGAGGAGAAGCAGGCTCGGATCAGAGGTTCTGGATGAAGGAGGTGAGGATGGAACGGGTCTACGACTCCCGGAGATGATCGACACCTCCATGGACAGCGTGGGTCAGCCCTTATGTGATGTCATTGACCAGCTCAATGGCGCTCTGGACAGAGAGGACACCTGGGAACATCCGGGGGAGGACAAAAAAAGTGAACGCTTTCATCAGAGCCCCGAGCCTCCTGCACAGCAGTCCTTTCGTAAGAATTCAGGGGGTAAACCACCTGACCCGGCCCCAGGAGGGACATCTGGTTCCCCTCTGGCCAAGAGACCCGACTTCCTGCAGGCCTCTCCTGTTCCTGCAGACGTTTGCTGCTTTACCCCCAACAGTCCAGACTCTGCTTCCACGGGTGGTAGCCACTATGACTCTACAGAGCATAGCCAGTCACAGACTGTTTCAGGTGGCCTTGAAGGTGAAGGAGAGGCAAAAGCGCTTGCAGGACAGGAACCCACCATGAAGGAGGAGGAAGATGCACAAAATGACAAAAGGACACTTAAAGCTGAGGAAGCAGAACAGGCACTACAAGAGGAGAAGCTTAGTCCATCTGAAAGTTCTCATCCTGCAGAGTTTAAGTAAGAAGCTGAACAAGATGAGTTGTTTGTTAAGTCATTTAATGCTTGTTTAATATTCTCCATCATTCTAATTTCAGGGTGGACAACAATCATTTGTTGCTTCTTATGATTCACGTATTCAGAGAGAATGAGGAGCAGCTCTTCAAGGTAAAATAAGTGGTGATGGTGGTTTCAGTCTTGCTGAACCTGCTTGTTTTGACATCAGAGAAGTGGTTATGGGACAGTTGCTTAGTGGAAGTGTTGCAAGGCTCAGTTTGTCAATGTCTGTTACCTGCTCTCTGTATCTCTCATTATTAGCTCACACTTCACACCAACCCCATAAACAAAACCCTGAATTTATTACAATTTAACATTTTTACAAATGAGCGTATAACAGATTTAAATAACATTGGTAGACAACAAATGTAAAGTAGTTGCTGATGTTCTGCATGTCTCTAATATACCCAGATGTTCATGAAGGATGAAGTATGCCGATAAATGTGGAGGTTTGCGACACCTGGCTCATTTATCTCTGTGTTTTCAGATGGTGAGGATGAGCACAGGTCACATGGAGGGAGACCTGCAGCCTCTGTATCTGCTGCTCACTGACTGTTACATCTACCTGCTTAGAAAGGGTGAGGGCGCTGTCTGTAATAGGGGGTGGAAAACTGTACAAAACCTAAAATGGGTCATAATGTATATTTATAATATATATTGATCAAAACAAGCTTTCATATCTGAATTTTCATAAATGTTGGGAATACAGTGGTGTTCATCTATACAAGCAGCTCTTTGCCTGTCTTTGTATTTGGGCAGCTCGTGTGTTTAAAACGTGTTTTAGAAAAGTTTTGTGTTCCTCCACAGGTGCAGCAGAGAAGCCCTACACTGTAGAAGATGCTGTTTCTTATAATGAGCTGGACTATATTTCGGTAAGCTCCCTGCTTCGGCTGCTGCTGTTTTAAGCGTGTGCGTTCATATTTCTCGATATTTGCTCCGTTATCTTGTAAAGTCCCAGAATATTGATTTTCTTAAATAAGTTGCATGTTTTTGTTGTGTAGGACTCAACTGTCGTATCTTTTTTATTATGTGGAGTCTTCACGCTCCGTGTTGTGAAGCCTAATGAGATGGTTCTGTTTCTGATGAAGTCGTCGTGTTGTCTTCATGCAGGTGGGCCTCGACCAGCAGACAGTAACTGTGGTTTGCACCAACAGACGAAGAAAATTCCTGTTGGACACGGCCGATACCTCGCTAACCTGGTGAGCACATGTCTGTGTCTCACATGTGTTTTTAATAGGATCGGAGGCATCTCGTGTCCATCTGCCATGATTGTGTTTTTGCAGCATGAATGCAGAGTCTCTCCTCTCCTGTTTGAATGAACATGTCAGGAAATGTCCAAAATAAGTTGCTGAGGCAGTATTTCCATTCAGGTGTAAGAATGTGAACTGACCTCCAGTCATCTTCTTCACCTTTAGCTGGTTCCTGTCTATCCTCAAGTCGGCCATGGTGAAGGGTTGTCGAGAGCCTCCATATCCTTCGGTTCTGACAGACGCCACCATGGAAAAACTGGCTCTCACCAAGTTTGTCTCCCAGGAGTCTCACTGCGAGGTAAAGTAACACTAAACACACTGATCTCATATTTTCTAAGAGAAGATTTATGTCAACCATCAGTTATATAGCAAAGTCTTGGTTTACTGTTCAGATGAAGGTGGAACAGTTCTCCAAAACCACAGTTCAGTTTATACCTCGATTCAAAATATTATTTTCTTCAGAGGTAATTTCTTTTTATCGCTGGCTCATAATTCATAAACAATAGATGAAGTCAAATTGTGTGATGTTATTCCACATCCCATTATTGCATTTTCTGTGTTTCTTATGTGATTATAATCCTGTGATTGTAGCATTTAAATCTTGTAAAAGTGAGACCATAAAATTAAATCTTGCGTGTTTTGTGTGCTTGTGAAAATTGCACAATGATGCTGTGCAGACTTTTCTCTTTGGAGTGCGTTCTCCTTTATAACTGCCTCAGCAACGAGTCTCTGCAAACCTGAATTTAATGTCGGAGCCGAATTGTAAATCCGTGGGCTCAAATGCAGAAAGAACACAGTGTGAACACTGAGTCCTCTACCATGACTAAAGTCTGGGCGGGGCCATGTTTACCGCTGTGTAGCATTCGCTCTTCTGTTAACAGTCTATAAATGTCTGGGAACTGAGAGCAGCTGCTGGACTTTGGTCCCATTCTTGTCTGATGGAGTCTAACTGCTCAGCAGCTTCTTGGTCACAGTTTTCCTTCATACTTTCAGTGAGTGAAGTGTCTGGGCTGCAGGCCAGTTCAGCACCCAGACTCTCCCACTGCTGCTGTTGTGATCGATGCAGTTTAGCATTGTCTTGCTGAAATAGGAAAGGCCCTGAAAAAGGCTTTACCTGGATGGGAGCATGTTGCTCTAAAACTGTTATACTTTCACCACTGATGGTGCTTTTCCAGATGTTCTACCTGCCATTTCCATAGGCACTAACACCCCCCCCCCCCCCCCCCCCCAACCAACGCGCCTGCACACTATATCC
>VOQJ01013217.1:20404-49964 GCA_015052665.1 Apistogramma diplotaenia
CCCTCCCACTCATGCACAAGAGGCATCATAAACTTCATGCACTTTTAAAACTGCCTAATGTACTGCACTATGCTGTTTTCTTTAACACTGCTCTTGGTATCTGTTGACTCATTAAAACTACAGAAAGGTTTCGGTTTTGGCTCATAAGCTTACCTGTCCTCTAATGGAAGACCCTCTTTTCTTCGCTCCTTCTCCACCTAAAAAAAAAAGAAAAAAGACGGTTATTATTTTAAAAGCAAACTGCAACCATTCAACTCACTTTGCATTAGATTTGATTTAGTGTGAATAAACCAACGCATCCAAGCAGAAACCTGGAGCAGCCAGAGGAAACTAGAACTGGCATTAAAGCCTTTGCATCCTGACTCCAAACTATCTGCCAGTGTTGGCAGATTATCATGCAGTTCCTACATGTTGTCACATCTAAACAGGTTTTTCACCCGTTTACATTTTCAACATTTTATGTTTTAAGCTAATCTTAAAATGGATTCCACTTCTTACCCCTTCGGTGTACATGCAATACTCCACAATGTCCATGCAAAAATCTTTTTTTGGAGGGTTTTGCAAATTAAATTAAAAAAAACTTCTGGAAAAAAAAATCCAATTAAAGTAAGTAAGTATTCTGGCTCTTTGGTTTGACAACTTGAGCTCAGGTGTATTGTAAGATGGCCCTCAAGCTGTGTTTCAGCTTGTTAAGAGCTCACCTTTCCCTAATGTAATTCTCTGAACAGGCTGCCTATAAGGTCTCAAACCTGACATTGAAATATTTACATAGACTTGTGAAACAGGATTATTTCCAGAGACTAATCTGAGAACGTATACAGTTTCTGCACTGTTTAGGTTTCTAATGACAATTGCCTCCATCATTCTCAAAGGAAAGATGCTTGTAAGCAGTTTTATAGATTTGATCGCACAGCCAAACTAAGTTGCTCCAGATGACGAGCTTCAGTCTGACAGGTAACCATAAAGACCAGTCGGTCACTATGAAGGACATCTAAAGTTATTTTGTGCTGGGAGGACCTTATAGAAAAATAGTGGTGCAACACTCACCAATCAGATGGCAAAGGAAGCCATTCCTGACTAAAAAACAGTTCACAGGGGACTTGTCAAAAGACACCCAAACAACTCAGATCATGAAAAGGAAAATCCTTAGGTAGCCAGGTCTAAATACTTCACTATGCATTCTCTCAGACCAAAGATGTGCATGAAAAGACCTACTAAGGCCATCCTCAGCCAAATCTGGTGACAGAGGCATCGTGCTGCGTTTGGATGTTTTCTGAGACATCAGATGAAAGAAAAAAAGGTCTATAGCAATCCTGAGTGAAAAGCATGTCCAGCGCTCAGTGGCTCAGGCTGAGAGAGATTTTCATCTCAACAATAACGCTAAGCCGAGCACCCAGGAGCTGAAAATGGCTGTTCACCAACATCCACCACCCAGGTTCATCATTTAATATTCTTGGCCAATACTGAAAATATAATAAAAAAATATTTTGGTCTATTCCAATTTCTAAGAATTTTTCATTGACAGCATAAATAATTATTTTTGCAAGCTTTTTTGTATTACATTACTATTGAACATGGATGAGTTTCAATCTGACAGTTCTTTTCACAATCTGCATCCACTTGCAGGGCCATCTATGCCTCCCAGATATATTGATAACAAAATTAAGTATTGCAGGTTACTGCACAGATTTAATACAACCAGAGCAATTTATTTTTAGTTAGATAACACTTCAAACAACTGAGGCCAATTTTGATTTGTAGCTTAAAAAATATCAAACAAAAATTCATTTTACAAAAATTTATACAACACAAATATGCAGCAAGAACAACAGAGTTTATACATAGATTGGCAGGGCAATGAAAATGACTCAGATGCCTGCAGTGGCATACTAGTGACTACTGCATGAGCATGGTGTGGCAGTGAGATATAATTACAGCCCATTACAAGTTGTGTCATGGAATAAATATTTCGCACATACTGATTGAGGTACAATGTGTTTAATTCTCAGTTTCATCATTTGATTTTCATATAAATATATGGTTTAGATTTTAAATTACTGCATGTTTTTAATTAGTATTTTACACAATGTCCCAGTTTTCCCCCTTCTGGGAAATGCACTTGCAGGTTCAGAACCAGAGAAGACCTGACTATTGACTGTAAAACAAAATAAGGAAACCTGAATGGCTTTATAAAAGAAAAATATGAAGGATTACTATATAAATTCAAAAACTGGTTCCAATTGGTATCATATTAGTAAACAAATATCCATAAGCCAAATTTTAATACTTTATAAGAAATGGGTATAAAACTATGTACAGAAAAAAAAATCCAAGTATGCATTTTAATTTTTCTTACTGATGCACACATGGATTTTCTGCAGACTAACAAGCATACCACCAATCATTCACATTTGTGCAAATGTAAATGATTGGAAGTTTAACAGAACATTATAAAATCTACACATCTGAAACAATGTAAATGTGTTTTCCTTTCATTCAGTGATGTAAGACTTTACAGCTGAGCAGTATAAAATGCTAATAGAAGGACGTTAGCTGTGCCATGCATGACCTAAAGATTTTCCTGAAGAACAATCTGAAGCCCTGCAAACATGACAGGATTGATCAGTGGAAACATCAGGCACTTCTTCTCTCTCCCATATTTTCATGTCCTGGATATTGAGCACAATTCTATAATACCAAATACAAACACCAGGACTGTGATAACAATGCTGGGCTTAGTGAAGCAATGCTAGTGTGCACCTTGGTTTTCCAGTAAAACCTACTTACATTTGGTCAAAAATAGATATTCCCATGTAGGTGAAATATTTGCAAATATATTTTTCTTAGGTAAATTCAGACACAAATATTCACACCATGTGTAATCAATTTCCTTGGTTCCAGTTTAGTTGCTGCTGAGGCGACATCCACAGCCCTTCCCATCTCATGTTTTGCCCACCTATTGGCTCACTGGCAAGGCTGCTTTTGCGGCAGGTCCACAATATACATTAGCTGGCAATGAGAGTCCTTGTTCTCACACTCTGATGTAAGCTGGAGGGCCACTCTAAGCAGAAACTGCAGCCGGTAGAGAACTATTCACGTGCTGCTACACAGAGCTCACCACGGATGCAGAGCAGAACAAAGATTATCATCAGCAGCTGCAGTCTAAGATAGTACAGTAGATCTGGTGTTAATCAGCTGGATGAGATGCTAACTGGAAAGCAGCTGATTTATTTCTCAGTGATTTTTTTTGTCCCCATGAACATGGCAAATACAATATTTACAGAAGAACACATACAGTGAATTATTTAATAACTGAGAAATGACACAAATCTCCTTTCAAGACATATGTGCACATCCACATATTGCGAATGCAAACTGGCCTTGGGCAAGACACTGGACTTAAGTTACTCGCAGTGGAATCTACAGCTGATGTTGCACAAGTGTAGAAGTTTTTAGTGTTTCTACAAAGAGCCAATTTCTAAGCAATTTTCTTAATTGATGTTTCAAGCGTAGTGCTCAAGCAAAGTAACTTCTGTCAAAAGTTCAGAAATAAGGAGAAAGTTTTGAAATTTCTATTTAGGAATGTAACACAGACTTATCGCCTTTGCTGTACACGGCCCATCCAAACCACAAAAAGCCCCGGGGCGTGAGAGCGGCTGATAGAGAAAAAATAAAGAAAAAGACAAGCAAAGCGCTTTGTAGAACTGCTATGGTTAAAAAGTGCAATATTACAGCAGACCATTTAACCACATAACCATTTTCCCAGCATAGCAATTGCTGCATGCCACAGCTTAAAAATCCTCAACTGATGTAGCCTTTCTTTAATAGGTCAACTAAAGACAAACCCATTCCTACCAAGTGTGCACAACTAATTTTATTTATTTATTTATTTATATTTATTTATTTATTTATCGTGCACTCTTGGTCACTGTGGCGGGTGAGCCGATAAAGCATGGGAAGGATAATTCAAAAGCAGAGCACAAACATTTGCAAATGACGAGTACAGAAAAGCCAAAACAGGAAGCTGAAATAGTAAAACTGCAACTTATTTAAGGGAACCAACCTCATGAGACCATGTGTAAACTGAGGCCAATCGAAACATATGATCCATAATACATGTTAATGGTTACAAGAAAAAGCACAATGTGGTCACAAAGGAAAAATGAAGCAATTACATTCTTGTAATACGTGCAGCACCTACAGGCTGGATTTGATTTTGACCATACATCTGAACATCTGACACTGTACCTCCAGCATCACTGCTTCAGTAAGCCCACAGCACTGGGGTATAGAAGACAGACATCTATGTCATGCTCTGTTTCACACAGCTCATGTAACTGAGACAGTCACTCCATTCAATACTAAACATGACACTCAACAATGTCAACAATCCAGTCACCTGCCAACTGATCCGCAGGGTAGGGATACGTTTGGGGGGGTAAACATCACATTACTCCCCTCAGAATATTAAATATTTATCAGTTTATACAGCTTACACTAAGAACTATCTGCAATGCTGAATCAACGCCTTCTGTGTTATCTCTGGTTTCTGCATGTGTAAGGTAATTACTGCAGGGTGCACACTACAAAGCAAGCTTGTAAAAACTATACTGAATACAGTGGCAAAAAAAAACTGCAAGTACTTCTGTGCAAAGCAGACCTGCTTAAATCAGTTAATGGGACAACAAACACTGCTGTTCACATCTTTAAAAAAAGGTTTCAAATTGTTTAGCCTAGTTTGCATCTAATTTCCCCCCCAAAGCAGCCAAACTATCAACATTGCTTCTTTGCAGTTTTTCAGGAAATGCCACACCCCTTGCTAAGGTAACCTGACAAGCCAGCTGGTGACCTCATGATAGGTTTATCAGTAAACATTGAACTTGTGCTGTTTACCCTTGCTCTTGCTTCACAATTACATAATCATCACAAACACCTACTTAAAAATGACTGGAAGTGGTTTAAAAAAAAAAGTAAAGTATCCTGCACTACCAAGAGTAAAATGTGCAAGCCACAAAGCCGGAAGCAATTTCAAAGAAGAACTCAGGCTTGTGCCATTGACTTAACTCCACAATGGATAGGTACAAAAGAAAATAAGGAGGAGCCACATGGCAGGTGGCCTCCCGTTCTGCTTTCATTTTTGGAGATGTTTAATGAACTGTGACCACTAGTAGGATAACTCAGATTTCTAAATGTGTTAAAATCTAGGAGGGTTACTGACGATTTTTTCTCTTTCAAACATACCCAACTCAGTCTGCAAGGTGAGTCCAAAAACAGTGGTGATGCTATCACCCACACGTGTTCACTCATGCTGGCTGGGTTTGAAAACATTCTGATCTTTTTTTCCTTTTTTTTTTTCCCTTTCTGCATACACATACTCTTAATTCCTCCTCAACCTCAAGTACAAGCACAACCATAAAAAGGAACCTACCTGAAGCGGGACTAATGGCTCTGCATCCTCTGGTTGCCAGACCTCGACCACGCTGGGTGACATCTGACTCAGAGCTTTGTGGGGAGCAAGAAATCAAATTAACAGTTAGGTGCTTGTGCTGGTAACTGTGCAGCATGCATTCAAACCAGCCAGACTTATGATTATAATACTAATAATAATTAAAACTGCCGAGCCAGGGTAGCATTAAGTGTTATTACAAATGAATCGAGGAAAACGGAGTGGATGATAATGACAGACAAGTGAGGAAATGACTTCGCCTCGGCAGCCTGACAAAGGCTGTATGCTAGCTGCTTGCTTAGCAGGTTAGCTCGGTGGCTAACGAACTTGGGAAACACGTCTGCCCTGCAGCTGCAGTAAACACGCTGGCCGTACAGAGGGGTAGCTTACAACACCGTGTAGATTTATTACAACAGTAGCCGCAAAGCGAACCTTCAAAGTCTCGATAACGCGCTCCTTTCCTGTCTGAGCAACTTACAATTTCGCTAAATCAAACAGCAGAGAGGGGAATTGAAAGCTAGCATGAACTAACACTAGCGGACTGTTAAAGCACCAGCGACAAACGTCTCACAAGTTGGTTAAAAAAAATAATCACCACTTGAACTTTTATTTTCATTATTTTTCACATTAGTAGTCTGACTGTGGCCATTACAACTTGTCTCTCGCCTTCCAGAGTAACAACCTAGCTAACTTAACGCACATTTCTTTTTTTTTTCCCCCTCCCCTGCAACGGTTGCGTTAACGTTTCACCCCCCGAAGCAGAAAATAAAGGCGAGTACAAACCTTGGAGCTGAGCCCCCCCGTACTGGACGCAGGGTAGAAGTAATTGTAGTATTCCTAGTAGTATATTGATCCACGTTTTCCTGTGACAGTGGCTGCCTTGGTGGAAGTCTTGTAGCCCCGCCATGCTGCCCTCTCTGTTAGCAGCCTGCCTTGTGTTTCTCTGCGTTGGTCTTTCTTTCTCTCAGCAGGCAGCAGCAGCAGCAGCAGCAGCTCCGTCCCTCCCTCCCTCTCCTTCTCCCCGCCCGCTGAAGCTCAGTCTACAGTGAGAACAGGCACTGCAACGAAGCACAAGTTAACGCCAACAAACGCGACAAAAAAGGCAACATGCAGTCATATACAAAATGCTCCGCACTGCTGAAACGTAGCCGAATACTCGAGTTGAAACATTTGAGTTGACTGATCCGCTGTATTTCTGACAACGTTTATTTAATAGCTGCTATCATATATTATAGTATAGCATAGTATTTTAAAGATAAGTTTAAACTTATCTCCACCTCAAACAGCTAGAACAGGCAGTTTAAAACCATGCCCAGGGGGTACACTGGATGGTTTTGCACAGTATGAAAGTCTTAGTAAAGTCTTGAATAACTCAAGTTTTATATAAGCAAGCAAATAAATAAATAAAATGCACTGCTATCGCTGCAGGCGATCTCAAGTTGTGGCTCATAAAGAGTTTAGATCCATTGTGATCCATAAATTTAATGCACATGTAGTGGTGTTAGATGGGAAAATGGAGATTGTGGAAATATTATCTGTAAATGAAATCTAATTGGGCTTCATGAGCGAGAACATAAAGGTTTTATCTTACATATGGAGTATATAGACACAGCAATTGTAGAAGTATTAGTATGAAGTTTAGAGGACCTGTCCTAAGTATATTCTGCTAAAATGTTTGGCATTTTTACTGTAGGTGTATTATCCAGTATTGTTACTTTTACTTAGTTTAACTTTGTAAATACTTCTAATACCTCTGTACTCCTCAGACTTCCCAGTTATTACAAGTACAATGTGGCTACAGTAAATGTGTTATTTAATTTTAAGTCACTTAATGAGACATTTAAAGGAAATGTTTTAGTTTTTTACTCGTAATAGTAATAATATAAAAGTAAATTAGTCATAGGGACAGTATGAGTACATTATTGTTGATTTTGCAAATGCATATTTTTGCTTAACTAACATTTTCACTGCAGGACCTCAGTTATAGCATTTCTAGCTGTGCTCCTGCAGTAACTTTGTATTTCCACTCTGCATTTCACGGTAATATGCTGCGCTTTTTACTCTGCTTCCTACATCTGCAGCATCGCCAGTTTGAATTGCTTAGACACAGGGGACATTTCATTTCATTTGCATGTTTTTACTAAGGTGAAATTTGAATGCAGGAGTTTTATGTTGTTGTGCTGGAAGTGCCAGCATAGAAATCAACATCTGAATATGTCCCACTGCAGACGCTACTGAGAAAAACGGAAATATCTCAAATAGAAATTGGTTGGTTTTAAACTGACAAATTCATTCAATAAAAGCCCTTAATACACCACTCTGCTGTCATATGTTCATATATACAAGTGAAAAGCCTCATGTCAGTACTGCACTCTTGATCTCTTAAGGGCCAGGCATGTTTTAACCAGAGAAGCTGAGATTTGCAAGAACTGTGCACAGTGTTCTTGGAGAGTTTTGACACCCAACATGTCAGGCCCATGAATCACAGTACAGGTTGGGCAGGTAGACACATGAATATACCCAGGTTATTCTTCTGTGGGTGTGTCAGCTCCCTCAAACAAAGTGCAGCTAGGCATGTAGAGCATTTTTCCCCCCAGTGTTGCTATAGTCATCAGTTTAGTTCTAACAAGGAGCTTGTGATTGCAGCAATAATACACGAATAGGAGCATCCACAGATTGCATCAGATGATGCTTTATTATGCAAATAACTAAAATTAGACTAGTAAACAGTAACCTTTGAATTAGTCACCAAAATGTGTCCATTATAATAGTGTTCTTTAATAGCTTTCACAGAAATGGCTTGTGTTCAGATAAAGTGGTGAATGATCAAACATTGCACTTTGATGACATTCACTTACTGGAATAAAAATGAAACTGATGAGTAAAGCAAAATGAGCACAGTGCTCATTTGAAATTTAAATCAACAAAACCCAGACACATTGGCCTTGTCAACTAGGTCATTGCATAAACAAGACACACAACTGCCTGTTTTGCATCTGCTTTGACAGAAAACGAAGAGCAGAAAAGAAGGTCAGCAGTCATTCTAGACATGTCGTGACAGCAATGTTCCTTTTTGTTCATTTGGAAAGTGAGCTCTGAAAAAAACAACCAAAAAAACCCACAGCTTTCAGGGTCGATCTTGTAAAATTCCAGTTCCAATTTTTAAAGAAACAAAAACACCAACGATAAGGCACTTGACACTGACCTTTGCAATTACAGCTGGAGATGCATGCTTTGTAAAACAGACGGGAAAAAAAATACACAAGTATTTAATTTCAAACCATCTGTTTAAACCATATAAATGCAACCACTTTCAGCACAAATGCGGTGCCGATTCCTTTCCATCATCTACTTGGAGCGCTCAGTTTTCATGCAAACAGGTGTCCCAAAAGTCAGGCTGCTAAGCTGTGTTTATCGCAGGACCCTGTCACCCCTCACAGCTACTAATGGTGTTTCAGGCTCTTCTCTGGTTGCACCAAAGTAACATATCTGCTGATAAAAGTCCATCTGTCACTGCAAAGTCACTGACATCTGTCCTTATTCAAAATCCACCCCAGGCCACAAATGAGGCTTCTGGGGCATTCCTTTTCACTAGAACACAAAGAACAGAAACTAGAACTGCAGAGGCCAGGCATGTAGGCATCAGAAGCCCAAACATTTTCCATCAGTGGGCCCATGACAACTAGGAGTCAGTCCATGTAGTCGAAGTCCTCAGGTATACCAAAGGCTTTATCAATACGGCTGTCATCAAAGGCAAACTTCTTCTTTGTCCAGGACTTGATGGCAAAAACATTGTCTGAGAACAAAAATTAAATAAACATTAATTACATGAAATGCCCATTTAGAAATATCTACTGTAAATTTACAGCAAAGTGAAACTGGGAGAAGAAATCATCTGCTCCTTTCAGAAGCAAAACTGTTTTGGTGAAAGCTGAAGATTTAAATATATTATATGATTATTACTTTCTGAGGAAAGCAATCACTTTCCCCACTGGTGGAGATTTACCCCACCTGGAAACAATTCAGAAAAGTATCTGATGGGTCTTTAACGGAGACCTTAGAGCTGAGCCTCTTGCTACAATTTGAATTGCAAACGGCTGACATACAGTGCTTAGCAAGTTTATTCGACCACCGCTCATAAAAATGAGAAAACTGATTTTTTAACTTTCTTTTTTAGAATTTATTTACTAAGCAAACAACAAACTGAATTCACATTTTTATACCCAAATCTGAGCCGGCTGGCCCTCTCTAAGAAGCCAAAAATTTATCCAGCATAACATTCAACTACTAACACTATTTTATTCTCTTTAGGTACACAAGTAAATAACTGTAATTTGGCATCTTAACCTAAAAAATAGCTGCTTTCTAATTTATGTGCTTTTGTAAAACAGTACATTTGAAAAGTCATAGATAACAATAATAACTTTATTTTAGCTTTAAAAATACTGTAATTAAATAGCTTACACATACATAACTATTACAGAAACATAAACATGATTTTGGAAATTACCAACACTGTTAATTTTGGGCAAATGTGGCATAAACCTTTCACTGGGTGGTGGTCTAATAAATTTAAGTCCTGGTTACAGTGGCCACATTATTTTTATTTCTATTTTTGTAGATCTGTGTATGACATGTAATTTTAGGAAATAGAGAAATGTTCGTGACAGTGTTTTTGTTTCCGTTTGACATTGAATCCAGCATTAACATGTAGAAGAAAACTGCATTTGCACGACCTGGCCAGTTTATTAACTTCACTTTCATCTCAAATTCTTCAGTTAAATTAATGCCTCTAATTATGTATGTGCATGAATATTAAACTAACTGAATAGAAATATCTTTAATCAGATTTTTTTATAGCTTGAATTTTATAATCGTCTACATAAGCTATTATAAAACCGTATTCTTTATTCAGATCATATCAATAAAAATTACTTTGCATATTCTATGTTTATTTCCCTAAAAAATAAAATGCCTATATTTCAGGACATTTTAGAAGCTGAAACGGTCTCCAGTTTCAAAAGCAGAACAACGTCCTGCAGACCAACACATCTGATCAGGAGCTTTAGCCAGTGAAGTGTTACTTTTAGTGATGGCTTTCATTTTAGTTCTGTAGGATCAGGTTTAACTGTTTTCCACTTTGGATATAACAAGCGATTAAATGTGTCAAGGCTTGTGTGGGCAGCCACAGACAATTCATTAGCAGGGCTGCTATTAAAGTTAGGATGCTCTGCTGCAATCCCCTACACACTGAACTAGCGCAGTACAAGTGCAGCCAAATTTCACATCAAGCCTACAACATTTGGCTGTGCTGTGTTGATTCGAGTGTTTAGTAAAAAACACAAATCTGACAAAAAAGTAGCATTAGCTCTAGCAACACAACAGTGTTGTACTTTGGTTGTGCTAATTCAGCAGCTGTGCACATGCTACAAGGCATCACTTTTATGCAAGGCATTTTAGTATCATACCGTCCAGCCCAGAAAAAGGAAGTACAAAACGTGAGTGAGGCAGAAATGACTCAGTTTCTTTAAATGAGCTTCCTTCTATGAAAGCAAAGCAAAGGCTTTCCACCAAAACTGACAACATGACTTTCTTGACCAGCTACAGGCAATGTTGATCCAAAGAGTCAAAAGACCACAGGCTTCAATGGGCACCATCATCCCAAAGGGTCAGCTGTGTCCAAGGTTACCACTTAGGTCAACAAATGCACAACACAAACACACACACAAACACACACACACAGAGCCTAAGCGCTGACTACTTGGAGTGATGACTGGACAAAAACTGTCCTTGCAGATTTCACTTTGGGAATTCATGTGCTTTAAACAGTAGTCAGTGATAAAAGCCCGGCCGTGTCATTATTTTCTTAACTGGTATTTAACTTTTCTCTACTACTGTGTTGTTAGATGCAGGGTAGAGCTTTGACTAACCAGCATTTTCAACAAACAGAGGTGACGTAAACCAGTGGATTCACCAACAGTCCAAAACCCACAAACAGTGAATTCAAAATAAAGCTATTTTCACTTTCAATTTCGTGTTAATAAAAAATTAATGTTATTCTTTATTACTTCCTGCAAGATGGGAGGACTCACCTGTCCACCTGGAAACAGCTTCTTTCGCTACAGCATTTGATTTTTCTGCAAAATAAAACAAAACTTTGGATTAGTATGTGCATCCAGCTAGTCATTAAGTGATAATCAAGCTTCAATGCAAGAATATGCAGCTTTGCAGATGAAAAGCATTTTCTTTTTTGTCATCACGACTTTCAATACATCTGCTGAGCAGCCCACAAAGTCACGACAATAACATCACCTGTAGGTTTTGCTTCATTATGTCATCAAAAGCGTCATGTTTCCATTGATGTTGTTGCTGCAGAGGCGTGTTTTTTCTTTTTATCTCTTTTAGTAACCTTTGCAACAGTGTTTTGAGTGATTTTCCTATGCTTTGTTTCATATGACCTTTGGTGCTTGTAAGCAAGGCTCACACACTATGTAAATACAAAACAGGCCAAACAGTGCTTAATGTGAAGACTTCAGTTGAATTCCCCAGATAAGAAAATACTTTCTTAAACTAATGTAAGGCTTGTAGATTAGGTGGGGGGGGGGGGATAATCAGGCAACACAAGCCTAAATGAAGGCTGGCAGCAAACCATCTCTTCTGAGGAGGAAGGCATGGTCAGGGATGTGATGGTTGGTTGGCCACAGCTGTGCTGTATGACTAAGTGGTGGTATACTATTAAATTAAAGTGGACACTAACTTACTCTTCCCCTGCAGCTACAGCAGAGCTTGAAAGAGTGCTTTAGACGGCAAAAAACTGGAACGCAGCTGAACAATATGAATATTAGGTCAACCACAAAGCTAGATCTTAAGACAACCACAGAGAATGACGTTAAGTTTACAGGCACCTGGAATTATCACGTGTTTTAGCAGAAGTAGTAAAAATAATATAACTTAATCTGACTGCAGCACCAGTGCAAATTGTTCAAGTCTACATTTAATTTCAGAATTGGAGGATTTCTTTCATTCTTGTCTTTCAGGAACTGTCCTACTAAAACATCTGGTAGGATCTCCACAATAACTTATGTGAATGTGGCAACCAGAAGGCACAAAGTTTGATTTTCGGGTAAGCCATGTTAATGGTTTGTACCTTTGTGTTTGTGTCACGTGGCCTGACAAACATGTTGAAAAGCATGTTGAGGCTAAACAGGCCAAACCTGAACCAGGCACATCATCCGACTCTCTATAATTTCTAACTTTGCAGAAGTCAACTAATTTTCCTCATTTCCACAACCCCTTTACTGGAAATCCAAAAAAGGCATTAATGCCTCAAATGTGACTAGTAATCCTGTTAATAACAGGATGGACAACACCCTTGAAGATGCCTAATGAACCTTCAGTTCCTGTGTAACTGTCACACATGCAGGAACAAGTTCTAGCCTCCTCAGCCGCAGACATTACATAATGTCATACAGCTGGATACAGCTTTGCTGATGTTATCTACTAACAAAGCTGTGTGTGTGCGCGCGCGTGTGTGTGTGTGGGGTATACCTGGCAGTAAAAACAAATAAGATCTGTAGATACAGTATGTGGCAACAGTAAATTAGAAAAAAAAAATATATTCTAAGAACAGGTCAGTTCTCGTGATCTCAGTTTGTATTAATCTACTGAACTGCATTATGTTCTCTGTGTCATAATAGCCATTTACAAAGAGCATAAGAACTAGTAACTAAATACTTGATAACTGCAAAAAAGTTGTTCCCTATAGCCTTAACTTAGCTTTACACAGTCCTCCTTCAGTTGCACCAATGACTGTTTTCAAATTAAAATATTATAAATAATCAAATCAAAGTTTGTCACATATATTTTTGACGACTACCCTTACACCATAGCACAAGATGAAGCTATAAACAGAATGAATATAATCAAGATTATCATCAGAATAATAATATGTACTGTTGTTGGCTCAAGTTAAATATAATTTAAAAAATTATTATATGCTAAAAATTTGTGTTGTATACAATCCTAGTGATTTTTTTAATTAAACTGCTTGGATGTGAACGTTTGGTTCAGCCAAATGATTTGGCCCCAGTGTAAGGCAGCATAGCAGGTGCGACGCCGTGATCCATTTCATACACTAACCTGATTAAGGTTTCTAAAATCAGTATGTGGAGGTGTGCATGAGCAAACCCAAACACGTGGTTGTATAAATAACTGTCAAAGCTCCACCGCACTCAGTCTTCTGAACAAAGTGAGAATTCATCAAGCTTAAATTTTAGTTTTTGTTCTCTGATTTCAGGGAGGTGTGAAAGTCCCTGCAGACTCATTCTCGAGGATGCCGACTGCACGGCTGTCGGCCTGAATGAAATCAAACACAGGTGGTTTTGTTCTTTTAATGAGGTGGACAAAATAGAAAAAGCCCACCCTAAAATCTCACCTAGCTTCAACACAATTCAGCAATAAATATATTAAACATGATGCAAATAAGATAGCACAATTTACCATCATCATTATATATTTTGTATTAATAACCAAGACATCTAGGTGCCTGGAGTGCACCTACCAGCAGCTTCAAAGCAATTTGTGATGAGCGAATTGCTCCCTGTGTGGATGCAGCTTTAACATTACTACAAGGACCATAGAAGTACTTTTTAAAAGGGACTGGACTTTGATTCATTTTCTCATCAATTAATAGTCTGGTCTATGAAATTTGTTTGTTAGGTGACATTCTTAAACATACTTTATTTTTCTTCTGACCAACAAAACAACATTTACTTTAAGATCCAAACTGCCAAAATGTGTTACTGCTTTAAATTTTACTTTAACTGTAATCGTACCTTTCTGTGTCATTTCAGGCAGATTGGTCATAATTAATTTGCCACGTCTGTGTTGCCAGTGCACGAGGGTGCTGTCCTGGTGGAGTGGAAAAAAACAACTGTGGGCAGGCTGGCTGGAAAACTGGTAGGTGCAGGTAAACGAGCCACATATTTGTATGGCACCACAAGTCACATAGGGAGATGGCATACACACCCCCAATAATGCAGGTCAGCTATAACTTGAAAACAAAGCAATACCATAAATAGCTGAGTCTGTCGTGCAGCTCTCTCATGTAAGAGGTGTGTGTGACAGCCAGTGAAGGAATCCAGTCCTTTTAAAGCCTTTTAATCTTCCGTCTGAGCTGAGAGCTCGGCTGTAATAAGGTTCATTTGACTGCAGTAAAAAAAAAAACACACAGACCTCTGTGTCAGCATAAAGCATTAAGCTTTATAAACTTTCACTGCATCAGTATTTAACTGGTTTGAGGTTTGTGCTTAAAAAGGTGACTGCAAGCCGAGTGACCACTTATGACCATTTTTCACTTCCTCAAACATTTAATTTGAACCGTGAGAATTTTTAACCCAGCAGCTGAACATGTTTGCTCTCTGCAGTGCACTCACAGGTGTCTCACACACCAGGTACACGCCTTAAAACCTTGTTTGAACTATCTGGCACATGAAGATCAGCTGAATCCGTCCCTGTTGGCTGTCGAAGAATGTTGTGGTTTGCAAACAAAACAAAGTTGACCTGCAATGCAGGCATTTTTGTTCTACATTAATCATGAATGTAGTTATGCACCACCTGACGAGCACAGAAGGTACACTTTGACACGCCTTGGCTGTCACAGAGGGAATACTGATACTGGTGATGTTGGGTACTCTTTGAAATAAAAACTACAATAAATCTAACTGAGAAGCAGGACTTATTTTCAGTTTTTTAATCTGCGCAGAAAAATAAAATTAAAGAAAACTAAATGGAGCCACAGCAAATGTCTGGTGGTGATAAAGACATGAAGGGTGTAACTGTTTATCTAATATTAGACCACATTTTATGAGTAATCAATGCAGAAAGACACAAAAACAATCTTACAACTGTACACGCCATCCATACAAAGGCAGCACTGTAATTAAATAACCATTAGCACTCATTTCACTTCAGAGATTTTAATGTTGGGACTGATGTGTGCATTTCCCTGGTCACTACAGAGCCTGGCCTTAGAAATTTTCCTAATGCATTCAAATGGATGTTATTTAGCTTTCCGTAAAAGTGTGACGAGGGAATTTCAAGGTCGGAGATCCTGTGTAGGTCTAACATCAACTAGATGCTATTGATCAGAGGCCAACATCAGTGGAGCACTGATTACCGGAGGTGTTTTCTGCTATTATTTCCACTAATGTAACAGCTTAAAAAGAGGATGAGCATTTTTCATATCTGCCAGCTGCACCGGAGCCTCCTTTGTATCAGCCTGATGTCTGACACCGTGTGGGAGGCTCCGCTGAAATAATACGGCTCCTGCTGCACAAATTTGAGTTCATTATCTGGTGTGAAACCATTTATCCGCATTAGGCTGAACACTACAGAAGCTGCTCGAAAGCTTTGCATCTTGGATCATACCCAGCTCATACCTCTTTTAATAAGAGAGCCTCACTAGATGCAAAACAGTGCCATCTGCATTGATAAGCCGCGTGAGGGAGCAACTGATTAAATCTTGTTAAATAAACATTAATTGAATAACCACACACATGCTGCTAAGACACTTTGAAATCTGCTTTGCACCATTAACTTAATCGCCAGTTATATAACAGCAAGTATTCCCAGTGAGCAGAAACATCATGTAAAAGAATCCAACAGCTGTAAAGCTTGTGGTTACATATTTAAAGACAAATAGAGAGACAGGTACAACAGCAGCCTGTTACAACACTAAGCTTGAACTATGACCTCGACAGCACAGTTCAAATCATTATGCTGATAACATTTGGACATTTAAAGTTTCACGGGAGAGTTTATTTATTCATTAAACCGAGCAACATTGCACATCAGTAACCGCAGGTCACGTGATTGATGCTAGAATTTAAAGGTGACCTTTTCTTTAAAAACCAGTTGGTCTGCAACTGTACTCACTCATCTCCTTGACGACTTCGGGGTCACATTCCCTATACTTGTCCAACTCAGCCTTCAGCTGTGTGCGCTCCTCTCTCAGAGCCTGCAGCTCCTTGAGCAGAGAGCTTCGTTCTTTCTGCAAAGACAAACACAGATTTCACACATTTAATGCATTAAAAAGGTCTAATACTTTTATTTCATTTTCAATTTTTGCGCCACCATGTGAACATATTCTTACCGTATCCTGACGTCCCACTTTGGCTTTTTCAACCGCTTTCTCTAGAGATGCTTTCCGCTGCTTTGCCTCGGAAATCTTGAAAGTACAACAGTGCTTTGTTAAAGCTAAACACCAATTCATGCGGTAATAATCAGCATGAGACTTCCCTGAAATGGAAAAAAGTAAACCATGAAATAGTTGTTTCAACTGATAAGTACTGCAATAATTACTGAGACTGACCAGTAATATGCTGAAACAAATCAACACTGGAGCCTATTAATACCATGAATACAATCAAAAAATCTTAATGGTGCATGACTGCTTACCCATGTACTAGACTCTTAGCCAATTACGGTGCAGTTAACTTTACTGTTCAAGCATACGATATAATTAATTTGGCTGCAAGACGGAGCTGGGTTTTATTATAACTTTAAATTGCACCTCAACCTTTTCACACAGTCTTCGGTCGACGCTCAAGTCTCATCCTTGTATTCAAAGCATTGCTCTATAAAATGAACACAGTGTATGATGATCTCAGACACCAAATGCTACAATATCTCACACACAGCAGTATATTGTGTGGTGCAACCAACCCTCGTCATTATTTAGTAAGAGCGTGCTGCTTTATGTGTTCTGTCCCAGAAATCTGGTGGCTAACGTTCTCTGAGGAGTCGCCACCCTCACACCATCTGTCAGCCGTGAAACAGGCAGGGAACTGGGTCATCACTGAGGACGACACGTTGGGCACCACAAATAGTTACAACTGGGATTATTTTTTAAAACATAACATATCTGACAAAAAAAAACATGCATATCTAAGATATAGCCTTTTCTTACTCTGACAAGCTCCAATCTCATTGTACATCTGTGTAATGACAATAAAGGCATTCTATTCTATTCTTGTGTTTTGTGCAGCTCCTTTGTGTTTTCTTCCCAAATTCTCTTTTGACCCTCTGTTACCAGAAGCGTCTTCCAGGCAGCGTTGACCTCACGTGGTGACCTTATTACTGTAACCCATGAGGGAGAAGCACCCTCTAAAACCAGAAAACCCAACCATCATCTGATAAACTAAACTTGATCTTATGCTTTCGTGCTATAGGGCCTGTGCTTTACATGAGCTGTAATACATGGAGATCAGACTAAAAGTGACTGCGCTCACCTGCTTTTGCAGCTCCTCCAGTTTGTGGTTGCGAGCATGTAAGGCTTTACTGGGAAAGGCCCAGTAATAGTTGGATGTACCTACTCTTTCACAGTCCACCATGTTGTCATCAACCAGGCTCTGCAGCACTTCCTTCACAGTCATGGGAGCTGATAACAGCAGAGCGCAAACATTAAAATGGAGTTTATTTCTCCAGCATTGAGCTGCATGCCTGTGGAGTTAATGCCATTTCTAATTTTTTGATTTGGTTTGGAGATGAGTCCTTCTCCTGATTTATAGCAGAGTTATAGCCTTTACAAGCTGGGCAGTCTCTAGAGCTGTTTGTGGATATAAAACACACCTGATGTTGGGTTTAACACTGAACTCTGCAGAGCTTTTACAAAACATAAGCCATCATAAGGTCCAACTTTTACTGCTGGAAATGTATGCTGCTCAAATTACAAAACGAAACCCACACATCTGCAGCCTATCTGGCTGCTTCATACAGATCTGAGAGAACACTGCATGAGAGGATGTAACAGAGCAGGAGCTACATCTTAAAAAGAGTCAGCGGTGAAATGTGATCCTCCCACACGCTTTGCTCCACTGTTAAAGTGAAAGAGCTTATCTGCTGAGAGGATGCGGCTCCAGCAGCAAAACAACAGGATTGGATGGAAAATGGGGAAAACTCTGGATGGATTAACCAAAGTCCATATGTGCTTGTTTCACTCTCTTGCACTTACGAGATTCAAGCCGCTTTGAACTATTCTTCCTCTTAATCGGTTAGCACTATGCTATTACCACACATTTTTAAGCCAACTAGTTCCTTTTGTCACTTTTCCACCCCTTATGCAGGAAAGCGTACCCACAATGCAGATCTTTTGTTGCCCCCTTCCCCCATCACGCAGTAACGGGGCTAAGAAACATGTGCTTTTAATCATGACAACAAGATCCAGTTTCTTGAGATTAATGTTGTGTCCATTTTAAAACAGAATCCCTCCTCAGTTCAGTCCAACGCACTCAACAGTTTCATTCTTCAAGGCGATTTAGCACCTAAAAATACAACTTTGTACTGTTAGAAATGTTTCCTCAATGGTCAGAAAGTCAGGCTGCAGAACCAAAAGCTTTCAACACCCCCACTGAACTATGAGATTACCGCTATTGATAGGCTTGGTTCTGCTTACACAGACTAAAGATGGCAATAGACTCATCCTGGTTGCCATGGCAATTTTGTAAGCATATCACCATAGTGTTTTCAAGAATTCATGAATGTGCAGTGCATGAATGTACTTATAAACATTCATCCATCTCCATGTAGTTGTTGTTTTTCTGTCATATTCTAATTCTGTGCTGCTGTCGCTAAGGTCTATTTCAGACATGCACTCCTCTCCTTTAATCATGCCTGAATGAGCACGCTGCCCACTCGTACTGTGCTCATAGCATTTATGGGTCACTTACAACATGAAGTCACATTAATGTAGAGAAAAGGCACAAGATGTGATTGTGAATGTCTCTTGTGCATCCTTGTGAGTTTCTCAGTTCACTAAATAAATAAATAAAGTACGACTGCTAATGCTAACACTTTAGCTGTGAGATACCCGCTTTTAGTCGGACTCACTCTGCCTAAACTAACCTCACACCCGATATAAGAGGAAGCTTTCAAAGCTGCTGCTTCATGGGGGAAAAATGTTAAATGTGACGCTTTGTTTGTTGCTTCCAGGAGTTCTTTTCATCAGAGTTTATTACAAACCAACATCACAGATCCCCTGATGAGCGATCGGGCTGGACGAAACATGAACCCATTCTAGTAAATAGATCTAAATATGACATTAGAAAAAAGTCTTGTCTATAAAAATAAGTATTTTCTAAAAATAGACTGTATTTAAATGGACTCTTACTAATATAGTGTCTTTCTACTCTAAGTGAGCACACAAAGTGTATTCTGCTACAAATCTCTCGGCCCTTGTCAGGCACACATTCATAGAATGCTTTTAACTAAGCACTTTATCAAATGACTAATGATGCAGACTGGAGGCACAGGGGATCAATCCACCAACCTTCTGATTAGCCTCAAACCACTCTAACACCTGAGCCACAGCCACCACAGGTAGAATTCACCAAACGACACCTGCTGGAGGGTTTAAATACTCTTCTTTGGTAAAAATGTTATTGACTCACCTATGCCCTTTGACTTTGGGGCAATCTTCTCAATGTCTTTCAGCTGAAATACATCTTTCTGTAAAGACAACAAGAGAATATGTTCCAGTTTTTTAAAAACTGCTACATCATGAAGAATAAAACAATTGAACTGATTTATGTACATCTACATCTTCTAAGATGGCTTTCTGGAAGGTAATATAACAAACACTTTCATGGTAAAATAGGATATTTTAAACTGCAGTTTATCCATTTTAAGGATCCTATGAGTATTTAAATTTCTGTACTTTAATGGCCCGATTCAAATGTCAATCATTCCGAACTCAGCATTACTTCCTGTGCAAGGATTTATGCAGCAAATCAACCATCTGCTGCCTGACTGCAGGCATGTATGAAGTTTAGAGACTAAAACATTTTTGAAAACATCCAACTCATCTTATAGAAATTGTGTTAAAATAATGGCATAACAACACTGACCAGTATAAATAACACAGAAATACATAATAGGACAGACCAGCTGTCAGGACCTAAGATCCCACACTCGTTTTTTGTATTATATCTTCGAGCTGTCTTCAGATTTCTGGTGTACATATTCACATTCATAATAAGGGTAGAGGGTAGTGCAAATTGTGTTAATAGATATTAGTCTTTACCTACATTTTTTTAAAATTTATTTAGGTTTTCTCACTGTTGTATAGGTAAAGTTTTGCACTTATAGTATAAAGGCTCACTGTGGCACTTTTACTCTCCCTTTGTTTTTTTATTGATTGTAGTCTGTACTATTTTCTTGCTGCTATAACACAAAAGTTTCCCTTGTCGATCAATAAAGTACGTATCTATCTATGAGGATATGGAGGCTGGATCACCTGCAACGGGAAAACTTACAGAGTCAAAGAAAATCTCCATCATGCGAGTTCTCTTCTCCTCCAAACTCAGGCCTTTCTTCTTTGACTGTAACAGAAGGTTTAATGTCATTACTTGATCACAAAGCAGTAACACGTGAGGGCTGATTGATCTCCAATTTCATTGTACAGCTGTATAATGACAATAAAGGCTATTCTATTCTATTAACCAATAAGGACTGAATTACTAGAACTTGCCATTTACGCACAACAAGGAGCTTGACATCCGTCCATTTACACCTGAATGAACCATGTGAAGTAACTGTCAGCAGGGGTATGTCTGCCCTGAAATACTGCTCCGATGGCAGCTAATGTAAAGTTCGGAGCCCTTTACTAAATGTACGACGTGAAGTAGCAGTTGCTGGTTGGTGAAAGTGACGCTGCTGTTAGCTTAGAGATGATAGCAAACAGCTACATGAACGCCGGTGGTCTTCGCAGCAGATGAGCTAAGGTGAGCGGCTACTTACCATTTTAGGACGTATATTGTACCAGCAACGATCCCAGCAACATCAGCGCTTTAGCCACCTGAATGTAACACCGCGCTGTCGTTGTAATAAACGTAAAAAAGAAAGAAAAGCCAACACAGCAGCAGAGCGGACAGCTAGCTTTAGTGAATTTCCCGCGGAAGGCTGTGACAGGTCGATGTTACGTTCATGGTTTTCGTAAACTCCTAAGCTAATAAAGTCACAATAGGTTTTTGTGTGCTTGGAGGTACTGTCTGCTTGATAGAGACACAAAACCAATAATAATTCCACATAGGAAATCCGTTAAACACATTTACTGTTAAGTGTAAACACTAGTTTTGCGCTCCTCAAACTCTCTTAATACTGAGTATCACTGAAAAAAACTAACATTATCCAATTACGTCCGAGTGCTTATGAACGCAACATTGGGAAGGAACGTTTTCCGCATGGCTTTATATCGCCCCCTGCCGTCTAATAAAATAACAGCGACTGCAGGACAGACCAGAGAAGCACTGAGCAAGAAAAACCTTCCATGGTCAAAAGTACCCACAGCACAGCTTTTTTTAGGCCTGCTTCCTGTAAAAAAAAAAAAAAGGCGCTTGTTGAGCAGACAGGTTTTATCTGCAGCCAGAGAGTAACCTTGTGGTCCTTTAAACAGTTTTTATTTAAAGTGATAAGCAAACATTTTTTAAATTACTAGTGCAATTCTTTATTTGTCACATCTCTTGTCCATTTTCATAATAAATTCATTTTATTGCAGCACATCTATTACACAAAAGCACTATTCTTTTCTATGGGCACTTTAATTCCATTTGGCATTACAAATATAAACAAGACAATGGAAAACAATTTTCAAGATTGTGTAAAAAAAAAAAAATCCATGACCCAATGCAGGATAACCAGGAGAATTATGTCTTTGAAGACAACAAGGCTTTCTAAATAGGACCACAGTGCATTCTTATAATATATACACCTCGACTGTTGCACTTACTATTGCATCTTTGATTGTGAAGATAGACACATTGTGTTGCTAAAACACAACCTGTTAGTCATTTTATTTGAAGTCATAAGAGCACATGAAGAGGATGACTGTAGTTCTGCGCCTCTGCTGAAGACACCTTTCAGCTGGAGACTTGAGGCACCCCACCGAGTTTCTTCCAAGCTTTTAGCCATTTGCTCAAATTCTACAACTCAAGGTGTCTGCACAGGTACTCAGCTGAAACGTTAAGAGGCGTCAAACACAGCAGAGGTCAGCATATCAGGTGACTTATGTTTGGTACCCTTAATTCATACAGTCACACCTGCTATTGCTGTTTTTCGAAGTGATGACAGAGAGATCACTGGAGAGTGAAACAGAAGCAACTCTGTTTAAAGGTGGTCAGCTGGAAACAGTTTAATATGCACAGTTTAAGGTGTTCTTTAGTAAAAGCAGCATGCACAAAGGTGTAATCATGCTTGAAAATACCCTGCTATGCCTACAGTAGATGGAACACTTCTACAGCTTCTTCAGAGCATTTAGCAGGAAGCTGCAATTACTGCCACTGGAAATGCAATTTCATTATTTCCTAGGTGACTTTCACTTCAGTTATAACTTCACTTAATACAGCCCATGATTTTAGGAACAAGTGCAAAAGTTTTTGGGGTTTATTTTTTCCAGTTTCAAAGTGGTGGCATGTGGAGCACGTTAAAGCTTTTCCAAATCCCCCACGTTAAGATGGAAGGTGAACAAGGTCCCCCGTGAACGCCAATCAGCAGCAGCCATCCGTGTGTGTGTGTGTGTGTCAGGTCATCTCACTTCACTCGCATCACAAATAAAGTCTCTGTGTTGCTTGGGGGGCTCCGACAGGAGGAGAAAGGTCAAACAGATGGCACAATGACAGCAAGATTCAAGGATGAACAGGTGAGAGGATGAGTGCAAAAGTCTTCCAGTCGCTCCGGTGTATATATACACATATGTACACTGTACAGGCTGTGCATCGAGAGGAGGCGGGCTACTGCAGGTAGCGGTAGATCTTGAAGCAGTGGTTGCCAGAATCGGCAACCACGACATGTCCGTCTGAAGTGAGCGCCAGTCCCTGCGGGCCGTAGAGGGGGTCTGCGGATGTGTTGATGTAAGAGAGGAATGAACCGCTGCCATCAAACACCTGAGAGAGAGAAACATCATCACCGCTGGAAACCAGTTGTTTTTTTATTCATTCGCCTTTTTATGGAAAACAGGTAGCAGGAAGCAAGAATTGTCGTCTTCTGCCGTTTTAACCTGAGCAGAAGGAAGTAGGAGGTGCAGAACAGCTGACCTGTATCCTGCTGTTGCCCCAGTCTGCCACTATGATGTTTCCATTCACGTCCACGGCCACTCCGGTGGGGGCGTTGAACTGGCCGTTGCCTTCACCGTTAGAGCCAAATTTCAGCAAGAACTCCCCTTCTGTGTTGAACACCTGCGGTTCGGTTTTCAAAGAGAACAGAAGAGAGTGAGCACTCGTCGTTACACTTTTGTATGCAAGTGTAGTCAAACACAAATGAGCGCTTGTTTCTCCCTGCATAGCTCTTCATTTAAAAACAAAGCGTCTCCCACTTCACCGAGTGCGATCCTGTTCCACGTCACCGTTATGTCAGTGTGTGAAGCCATCGGTGAACATCTGATGACTTCGGCCTCTCGGGGCAGCAGCCAGTTAAGTCTGAGGCTTCCCGTGCAGCCGGTGGATATCCAGATAACACATAGCTGATATCCAAGCCAGGAATTACTGGCCTGGCTCACGGTCTGATAAATGGTTTTGAGCCTGCATTCTTAGCCAGTGCTTTCATTTGTTGCCCTCCACACAGACAGTACACTCAGACACGATTGATCAATGCTGCATGGACTCTATAAATGGACTCAGAACTACTTGGAATGTCACAAAATCCTGGTCCAGATGACAAATTCCCCCCTTTGATGAATGTGCCAAAAGACGCGATTACAGAAAGAAATGTAAACACTTTTTGGTGGAGGGCTGCAGCCATAAAGTGGAGACTAACAATATTTCATCAACATCTATGTGCCAAATTTACAAAAGTGTCATATTTGCCATCTTTTGTTGGACTTTGCATTAAAGTTTATTCCCGCAATACACATCAACTCCTCTGGAACTGCACTTGCCTTTACTGAGTGGTTGTGGAAATCTGTCACGATGATCTCGTTGTTGTTGTTGACGGCAGCAAAGTGGGGGCCTGGAGCAAAGAGGGATTTGGAAAGGTTTCAGGTGTCGTTGCCGGAGTTTTGGTTTTGAGCGCAGCAAAAGAAACGGCCGCGTTCAGCAAACTTTTACACGACGGATGTTTGTGGGTTAAAAACCAAACGCAGCAGCAGAAAAAAAAAATCTACTGATGTTACATTTAATGCATTAAAATGAAATGTTGGAGCCTGATATATTGATATACAGGTCAAACAGTTTGCTTATATTGCGGTAAGATAAAAGATTCATAGAATGATTAATGAGTCAGCATGCCGTTTTACAGACACATAATGCATGTAAAGACAAATGCAAACAGGCTCAAGTTGCTTTGACTACATCCATTTCATAAGGTTTCCAAGCACCCGCCTCATCATGAGGTCTGTATGCCTCTTCAGCATGCAGGTTGGAGAAAGACTATGGGGGGGGGGAGCAGTGCACGGTATTACCATTGAGTGTACCTGCAAACTGTCTGTCACCGTTGCCACGGTTACCGAACTTGGTGACCAGCTTGCCGTTGACCTGGAAGATGAAGACGCAGCACGCCTTGTTGTCGACCACGATGATGTGGCCGTTTCTGTCCACCGACACGCCTTTGGGACCCATCAGCTTCCCCGAGCCAATCTTGTTCTGGAGAGATGTTACAGCTCTGTTACACCCCACGGGCGACCCCATGAACCCACTATTACTGTTCCACTAACTCACCGTAGCAACAAAGAAATGAAGAACTTACCTTAAACTTGCCTTCACTTGAAAAGATGCTGACCCACTTGTTGTCGTAGTCCGCGATGATGATGTCGCCGTTGGGGTGCACGGCCACACCTGTCGGACGCTGCAGCTGACCCGGAGTCCTGCCCCGGATGCCGAAACGACTTTTGAACTGGCCGTCGTTGGAGAAAATCTGCGTTTGGTAAACGATACTGGGAATGATTTCATCTCACAAGGCTGTGTTGAAGATTGGATTATTTTCCAAAGCTGCACAAAGCCAAGTCATTTGCTAGATTGAAGAACAAACACAACGCAGATGCTGCTTGCCACCTCAGAGTTTAGCTCCGTTAGAGCGAACCACTCGCTCGTTGTGAGCTTCAGCTCAGTTTTTACCTGCACACACTGGTTGTTGCTGTCTGCTATCAGCACCTTTCCCTGAGAGGAGGCAGCCACACCCTGCAGATTGGTGAACTCCCCTTTGTTTCTTCCCTTTGTGCCTACAGGACATGAAATATAACCGTTTTCGTGCTGATGGAGGCGTGGCTTATCAGTTTTCAACATGTGTTATAAAGTAAGTCAGTACTATTAGTACTACAGACTAACTTCAGCTGGGTTTAAATACAGAGCTCAGGTTTAAGCCCTCCAGCTTACCAATTCTGAAGATAAGGTCATCCTCAATGGGATTCTCTTTCCTCCTCCCTGTGCTGTACATACTGGCCGGCCTCTTGATGGCCTTCTGCTTAATGTGTCCGCTGCCTGGAGACTTGAGCCTCTTCTTAATGCAATCTGAAGTTGGTGACACATCAATGGATTTGGTGGCCTTTATCTTAAAGGGGCTTCCTTTGATGTGCTGATCGTACAAGCGCAGAGACAAAGTATGAGTGCCCTCTTTGGGAGCTGTGAACAGGTACTCATAAGTGCCATTCTTGTTGTCAAGGATGTCTCCGTCGCACTTGGTGCCGTCGGGTGAAAACATTTCGGCAGTGATGACTGCGTTACCCATCTTACACAGCTCTCCGTCTTTGTCCTTGGTGGTGACGGTGATGGAGGTGGGCACACCCACCACGCAATGCCGAAGCCCCTCACCTGTCGCCACAGTCTCCGAGGCCACGGCATTGGTGGTCACAATAGTGCCCAGGTTGTGGATGGACTTCTTTAGTCCCTCTGTTTCCACGAGGAAGTCCAGCTGGTTGTTCTCTCCGGGCTGCAGAGGAAGATCCTGGCTGGCCAGCTCGACGAGACGCTCGCCCATCTGCTTCTTCACCAGCAGCACCTCGGCCTCGGTGCCCTGGCTCAGGGCCTGCTCGGTGAAGTTGCAGCTGCTGGTGATACCTTCTTGGCCCTGCAGCAGTGCATCCAGCTGGACCTGAAGCACCTACACATGGAAGACACCAGGGGGCAGCAGAGTGACACTGAGCAGTCAGAATAAATGGTTTTCCTTTCCTATAATGATTCAGTTTATTGCATTTTACTGTTAAGAAAAAGTATTTTTGCATTTTAGTCTCTTTTTAATCTCAGATTATATTAATGCTACTTTGCAGTTACTTTAATATGGTAATAGGTATTTTACAATGACCACACTGCTGTTTCTATCTAACGGCTTTTAATTGTAATCTTCTTTAAGGCTGGAAATTAAATGTAGGACATAATTAGGGCTAAACAGATATCCCTCCCGCAAGGAACCTAACAAAGGTTTTCTGGGTTCCTTCCACTTCTTCAAGACCACCAAAAATATAATTAGTGACGTGAAAAACTTGTTTGTCCAAGTGCCATAAACAAGCCTGCTGCAGGTGTCTGAGAGCAAGTTAGATTAAAAAAATCCTCAAGTCATCCTGTAATCTCAGTGTAAAGATGAATCCCCCTGAACAATCCTATGCTAACACAAGTCACAATTAACCTCAAAGTGTGCGACATTACACTCATCAAAGCACCGAGACAAACTCACCGGCATCTGGCCGTCATCGCACTCCTCTTCTATTCCCAAAAGAGACGCCATGAAGCTATTTATCTGAACCCAGTGCCTGATGTTTCATCCACACAGCTGCCTCTCCCTGTCTGCTCATCCCCACAGTGAAACTAAGACACTCTTTGTAAAGATTACAAGAAGAGGAATTCACAGTAAACAGATAAAGTGTTTGCAGCCTGAGCTCTAGTCCCTCCCTGCACGTGACACACCCAAATCATGAGTGCATTCAGCACACTGACTCCATCTAGCCAGAGCAACAACACAGCTGAGCCACATATCTGACTTCAGCCTGAGCTGCAGTGTTCTGATTGCACACCAGCCACTCAATTGTAAATCATTTGTTGCCCATGTGATACAACTCCCCGAGGGCGAGTCAGCAGGCTCTTAACCCAACCGCGTGATAGGTCGACTGGTCAGTGTGGCACACCAGCTCCCACCCTGGCCACGCCTTCCCCCTGGCCGATAGCCTATCAGGAGGCCAGGCGAGCCTCTCATACACAGTAAGCAAATGCAGGCCTTTGAATAACCTGCAGCAGGTGAAAAGATTACTTTAAAATCTGTTGTTTGTTCCAAAACGTGTTCAGTTAATAAGGCTCATTAAAGTGCACAAAACTATCATGACTGTGACCCCCCTAAAAGTGCGCTGAATCACAACACCGAAGCTTCACTCGGCACCCACCTTCTGCTTGAGGCCATAGTTGACCTCCAGCTCCATGAGTAAAACGCTCTTGCGGACATTGAGGGTCTTCTGCAACTCATCAAAGGTCGTATGGATGTCATCCTCGATGGTGCTCTTCTGATTGGTCAGCTGCTGAAGAATCTCTGACAGCGTCTGCAGGGCTGAGTCGATCTCTGGTAATCTGGGGGCAATCGGGCAAAATGTCAAGGTCACATGACAGCGTGGGGAAATATTCACCGTCACCGCCCTCCAGATAATCTGCAGTGCAGTGCTACATTATTTACATAATACTGCTGCTGTACCTCTTCTTGACAGCATCTAACTGGTGCTGTAACGAGGCCTTGTGTTGCTCCACTACATCTTTAAGAGGCACAGTCGGGTGCTCTCCATGTTCGCCACTCGTGCACTCCTGACACATGGCTGTCTCACATGGAGGACAGTAAAACTCCATCACCTGCAAAACAGGAAAAGCAGAGATTTGAATTTAAACTGGGCTCGGGTCATAGGCCTAAATTATTTAGCCACATTAGCATCGAGGATGCGAACCATCGTGCTCCAATCACCACCTGATCCTGCATGTTTACAGCCTCCTTCAAAGTCTCCATCAGCCATGTACCAACTCTGCTCCACCACCAGCATCTAGACTCTGGAGTCCTGTCCTAGTTCCTGCCTTTGCTCAGGACACTGTTCTCCATCAGTCTATTGCACAAACTCTTGCACATCAATAAATAAATAATGTTCTTTACTTTGAATCACTTGCTCTTGAATCACAGCACTATCAGCTCATTCAGTAGTCGGCTCCACACTGAAATATCCTGACAAATATGGATCAGATTACGTAGAGATGATGAATCCTAATGACTTGGTGATCCTCTGATCCTCCGCTCTGAACTTTATATCTTTAACTAAATATTGAAGCTGCTGCCATGCCTGTGAACTGTTCTTTCAAAAAAGAAAGAAATCTTAAAGTCATAATAAAACAAAATCATATGTGTTTGACTGATCTCTCACAAAGCCGTCTTAGCTCTACTCTCTTTAGGGCCCCTTAAAAGCTAACTTTAATCTGATTGGCTGCCGCTTTCTGTCTTCCGCTGCGGGAACTGCAAACCTACTAGCGAACATATTTTCTCATACTTGACTGGAAATGTCAACTCCATGTCAACACGTTAATATGCACAAGCTTAAAATGAACTTGCATGTCAATGGAGGAAGAAATCAAAGAGACTGAAAGTGTGGGGAACTCTTACACTGCCTCCATGGTTGGGGCAGGAGAGCAGCTGGCCCGTAGCCACGGTGGTGATGTTATTGAGAGCGGCGGCCTCTTGGCTGCAGCTGCCCGGCGCCCGCTGCAGCACGTCCATGAGGTTGGTGATGAAGAAGTTGTTCTGCAATGCCGCCACACCCTTCTCCGGCAGGATTGAGGTCTGGCGGCACACTGGGCACGACAGCGTGAGGCTGTGGGCAGGGATGTAATTCTGCAGGCACCTGGACGAGGACAAAAGTAATATTAAAAAGACTGCAGCTGAAGCAGATTATCACAGTAAAAAAATCTCACAACAGCAGCTATTTGTCCTTCATGTCAAAGAGGAACAGCAGGTCAAACTCTTTACTTTGGAGGCCATCTAGTGGTTGGAAATGTCGAACTGTACAAGCCTCCAACAGCCTTTTCTTTCATTAATCATATTCAGCATATTCATGAGGAAGAGTAGCTGAGCCGATGTGGTGCGGAGTCAAGCATTTTTATCTTTATTGTATGTTTCAAA
>VOQJ01013218.1:21635-31967 GCA_015052665.1 Apistogramma diplotaenia
AGCACAGTCCTTTGCAAAATATGGAAGAAAATGGTTCATGTTGAAGGTAAAAACGACAAACCTGCTTCACCACTTCAGGCAAGAAAACCAAAAAACTACAACTAGGCTGTGAAAGAGAAGATACTTGCAACTGACGATGCACCATTCAAGTGTAGGCAATCGCCCACCTGTAATATGGACTAGGCTCACATCAGATGTAGTTGTAGTCGGAGCACACTTGAGCTTCCTCCTGTCTACTATTTTGAGCATGTGTAACAAGACTAGGGATGAACTCTTTGGTTTTAGGTGTCAGTTCTCAGAAAACAATAATAAAGCATTGCTGCATCTCCATGTCACTGCATCAGTAATAGGAGTTCAATACCATGCTTTAAAGAAGGTGCAGAAAAAAATAATGCAAGACTTGGTGAACCTTTGTTTAGTGAGAAATATATAAATGCATTTTAATGATACATTAAATGTTGCTAAATATTAAAAAAATGAATACAAACTATGTGCAATTTTAGTTGTTCAGGAACCATTATTGCCATATGTTAAATGTTTCTAAATGCAAAAGAGTTTCCTCTTTTATATGTTTCAATGCACAGCACTTTGTAGTAGTTTTACTTTTATAACTAAAGATGGTATTGTGTGGTATTTCTGCATAAATTACAACATAGCATTCTGAGCATTTCAAGTTGATTGTGAGTTGTTAGAAATTTATTCACAATCTGAACATTGAAGGTTTGTTTTTTTTGTTCTTTGAATTCCTTCATCTAAAATAAGCCTAAATCATAAAATTGGCCTACGTTAAATTTATCTTAAATGCGTGGTTGATCACAGTTGGCGTAATGCAGAATTGTATGCCATCTAAAGTATGCTGATTTTTTTTCTTTTTTTTTTCTTTTGAAGACAGTTTTATAGCCATTTATCATGGCTGGTTGCAATGAGTCAAGGAAACGTCGCCTTGAATGCATTTCAATAACATTGCTCTGGGCTTAAGAAAATTGGCTGGCGAGATCTCGAGTAGATGGATAAGATAAATGATCCTTAGACTTTGACTGACTTTGCCAAACGCTTAGTTAAACCCATCAGATTGGGCTTGTTTGTAGATGATAGTCAAGCAGTGGTAGAGGATGAAAATATGCAGCCTATCAAATTTATCCTTCAGTATTTCTATGCACATTTTTGACCGTCACTCAAGGCAGAATAAGTATTAATGCACTTGTTTGATAGTCTGCTTTGCCTGTTTAGGAAGATGTTAAGAACATAGGTTTTGGGATTAATCATAAAAGGTGAAACTAACTATTAATGTAAATTGTGAGCAAAAGTATCTACACTGGTACAAAAATGCGGCATAATAATTGCATTAAATTGTAATAATATGCAAGAGAAGGTGAGGGAAAACATGCCTTCATATCTCGTGTTATGTAAGCACACGTAATGACCATATGGACTTTGTTTGTTTTAAATTATTTCGTAATCAAGGCTTTTCCCTGCGTCAACATTAGGCTAATAGGCTAAATAACACTTAGTGGGACACTGCGGCAGCATGGGTAAAAGTCTCTGTGGTAAACTAAATGACAGCACAAAGTCCAGTGCAGACTCAGTCAACTTCTGTCACTGTGTAAAGATCAAAACTACACCTCACCATACCAAACATGTAAAGTTAGGAATAAATAGCGTGTTCTGGTGTGTGTATATGTGTTCTTTTATACAGTGTGGTTTCAACTCTCCCTTTTAAAAATCTCCCTCCCTCTGCGTCTGCCTTTGATCTCAGACAGGCCTCATAATCTGACTTCTGGATCACTCAAGAGACGCACACACATACATTAGACATGAGCACACAAACAGGGAGTATCTCAAAATCAACAAACTTGGAAACCAAATCATGGCGGCGCACTGTAAATCAACCTGCTATCGGCCTTACTATCTCCAGAAAACTTGTTTGATAGTCTGCTGTTTGTGATCCAGGTCTGTGCAGCAGAGCCCTGCAGTCTGACGATGGCTTTGTTACTCATTTATTCTGAAAGAAACTTTGTTATAGGTTTCTTGCCTTGTGTTTCCAGTAATTGAAGAAGTGGTTGTTAGCCTGCTGTATTAGTTCATGTGGAAGAGGTTTGCTGTTGGGTTTATCTGAACAGTCGCACAGTGAACAGTGTAAGTGAGCCTTTGGAGTATTTACCTCATCCTGGCATGTATAGGGTCTGTTTACACCAGTGTCTGCCTCGACTGAATAGGTGTACTGTAGATCTTCCAGTGTACACTGCTGCTGAACTCGGTATGTGACTGTATGGGGGTTGTTTGCTTACTGTCTTTTTACTGATTCAGTCTGAGAGAAATTGATTTAAAGCTACTTTCGGCTGCTCCCTTATGAACAAGGGACATATTTTTTTCATCCCCAAAGGGATTTGTGTTTCATCCCAGGATCTTTCACTTGTTAGGGAAACATGTAAATCCCTACACCATGGAGCCACTCTGAGACCTTGATTTGTATTCTAAAAACCAAGATCAAAGGAATGTAATAGTCATTCTGTTCTTAATTGTAGTGTATAGCAGATGTCAAGTGATTTTTTTTCAAACATGTAGGTCTCCAGTTATTGTGCCTTTACGTGCTGTAAATCATCAGGTTTTCTCCTTTTCTGTTTCACGTTGCTCCCTCTCTCATTGTAGCTTTTCTGTTCCTACATTCACCCCCTTTCTCACTCCATCTCTCCAAACGGCCATTCCATCACATTCCAGCCTGCAATGAATTACATCTAAGCAGCCTCAAAAGAACATTATTTAAAAGAAGCGCATCGCTTGAATAAATTACTCCCCGCAGTGAAATGATAAAACTTATGCGTGCCTGCAACTTGTTGTTTTTACAGTAATGAAAAATGAAAACATGTGGCCTACACTTACGAGCTAAACATAACATCTCTTTTTGTTTTTGTTGTTTCATGATTTTTTTTATTTGTTTGGGATTTCTTTCCTTTGTTGCCTACTCCCGTGCTCATTGCTTTGGCTTTTTGTTTTAAGTTTTGTACCATTTTAGATTACAGTGCTGATGTTCTGGGTTCTTTCCGTGATACACATTATATGATGATTGGATTTTTTTGGTCTATCTCCATTGGCTATAATTGGTCTAAAGCTCTGAGAATAGAAGGTTCAAAGTTTAGCCAGTTTAGGCAGTTTTCATCCAAGGTCTTGGTTATACCTATATATTGTCACCCTTTTAAAATAATGGCCTATGTCATTTTTTTCAGGTTTTTCAGAAAAGTAAAAGTAAAAAAAACATTATTTTAAGAGGATGATGATATGTTAAAGTGTTCAGTCTTCATACACAAAAATCACATCACTTCCTAGTTTTATCCGTACATATGCTCTGTTGCTCAAGTTTTAAGTCAAGCTTTCTGATGGGTAGGAGAGGCATTCACATTAAATGTGGATCGCATTAAGATCATTTTCTTTCTGTGCCTTGCTTTTTGTTTGCCTCTTTGCCAGAAGACAGTAGTAATCAGGAAAGCATGACTTTCTCATATTCAAACTCTCATAGGATTTTCTTTCTCTGGTTTCTTGTGTGTTGTGATTGGAGGTTAAACCTGCTGTTTCACTGTGACCGTGTGTATAGTGGATCAACGTGGTTTAACATGGAATGATTTTACACTGTTTCTCCCCTGGTCCTTCACACACTTCATCATCTTGTTTTGATTTTTTTCCCCTTTACCACTTTCTCTTATCTATGCCCACTAAAATCTACCTGTCTTTCTCAGCGTGTCGAGGCAGTCTGTAGTAATCGGAAAAGCACGGAGTTCCCAGCAGAGTGACTCATCTCCAGCGAGGAGGGGTCGCGCATGTGTGTGTAGGAGGGTCATAATGTGTGTGGGTAGCAGGGGGTGGATTCTATGTTGAATGGCTGTGAGTATATGTATGTATGTGTGTGTAGGGGGGGGTGTCTCTATGGTCCACATGTTTGTGTCATTTGGGTGTATATGTTTCCCCACGTTTTTCCCTTCTGCTGAATAAGTCAGAGGTCTCTGCTTGCTGCGTAGTGCTCATCAGGTAATGAGCCAGGCACATGTAAATCGGCTTCAGAAAGGAAACTGAAACTTAAATTTATAGGATCTATTCATCTCTTTTTAACCTTAAGTTTTCTTGGGTATTTATTTTGGATAAGGGATGATTACATATGCTGTATGCAGTTACCAGGAATTCTGTGGCATCTGACTGATACTTTTTTGTAAAAAAATGACACAATTTTACAAAAAGAAACTAGGTGGTTGCATTTACGCTGCATTCAAATACTATATCATTCAAGACTGTGATTAATGGCTTCAAATGGCACAATTTAAACACACACAAGATTTCTTTAACGTAATCTATTATATTGTGCTTCATTTTGAATGCCTTCTGAAATTTTTTTCTGAGAAGTATTATTGACAGTTTACAAACCTTGCTTATTTTTTGGTTGGCATCATAATATTGACCATTGAACAACATTTTCTCAGCATCTGTAACAGGTTAGATGACCTTCAGTCTCACTCAAACAAATCCTAAAACAAGGTGCTCCAGGTTACTGGATGGAGCATATTTGTGAAAATAAAATCCAACTGAAAATGTATTGCAGCATATCCACCTGTACCTAATATGTTTTACAAGTCTGTGTCGCTCTGTAATTACACCTCTTAAATGCTGGTTGGTGGTCTATAGTGCTTGAACTTTTACATGTCCTGCAAAATACTGACAGTACATGAGATCGTCTGAGGCGATCAGGTTGGAGTCTGTGCTTACAAATGTAGAACAGTTACTTTAACTTTAACTAAAACACCAATGGAAGAAACCTTGGAGTCCACACATGGATTGTAAGCCATATGGCAACATGCTATCTACCATTATAGGAAAGCCAGGCACCGTCACAACCCATTACATCTTGTTCTTTTGGCTGCTCCTTTAGGGGTTGCCACAGCAGATCATCTGCCTCTATCTAACCTTATCCCTAGCATCCTCTTATTTCACGTCAGCCTTCTGCATGTCCTACTTTGCTTTCCGTGAACTTTTTCTGAGGTTTTCCTCTTTTCCTCCTGCTTGGCAGCTCTGTATGTAACTAATCTAGCCACTGTCCCTCCTCTGGATATGTCCAATCTCTAACTTCATATCCCATTACACATATTTCTGCATCTATATTAAATTTAAAAAAAAAAGTCCTCGTTTAGATTGATTAATTCCACATATTTACATGGCATACCTCTGCCAAGTAGGACATCCACAGTTGTGGTGAGGCATGTACTTGTGTTTATGGAGAAGTGCATCTCAGGCTAGAGCACAGAGTAATTGAATTGGCACCCAATCATATATATCCGAGTTCTAGGCACTGGATGATCAATTGCGCCTCTAATTAGTACTAATATTAGTTTTGCTACCATGGTACATTCTGTAGCAAGCAGGCAGAGCTACCATGTTGAAAAGAGTCATGTGTATTGATCACTGATCATCTTCTCTATTATTATCAGAGTGACCTTGCACATATTCTATTTACTAATCACTTTTCAGCTTAGGATTTTCCAGAAAGAAAGAAGGTCGGCGAGGAGCCTATTGTATCTGTAAGGCACATATCCCAAAAATGCACAAAAATTCAAAACTTCGCATGGGAGGCGGTCGCAAGTGTCCAGGGACCTCATATAAACATGCGTCAGGTCGAGACATTTCCGAAAAGGTATGTTTGACCGTAAAAGCGCCTAATTGGAACCGTTGGCGTTCTTGATTATTATTATTCCGCTTCTTTTTCCGCCTGCCTCTTTGACGGCCAATTTGCTGCTATATTAATAATGTACCCAGGAGAATATAAAGTATCAGTATTAATATCCATACATCCTTTATCTTTAGACTTATATATTCTCCTTTTATGTAACTAAGACACCAGAATACTTCTTTCACAGTTCTCACTGTAATGACATTGTGTCAGTGTGGACAAATTACAGTATTCAGAAAGTGTAAGCAGTCCACTTTATCCTATTTTGTGTGTGTGTGTGTGTGTGTGTGTGTGTGTGTGTGTGTGTGCATTCATACATGTGTGTTTCTTGGCGAACAAAACACAAATCTTCAGCTATCTGCTTCATGTCTTTATAATTGTTCCCAGCCGTAGCATGGCGCCAGTCAAATGTACATGAACGCGCATTCACTCATGCCCAGATGCAGAAACTCTCAGCAGATTATCAGGGGAGTGTGGCACAAAAAGCAGAACTGGGCAGTGGTTGTTGGTCAGCCAACCTGCTGACTTACTGATTTGGACTGAGTTCGATAAAACTTTTACTATCCGCATATGTGTGCAACTGGTATATTTTTTTGGCTCTTTGACAGCAAGTTATGAAATGACACATGGCAGGCTTATTTTTATTACTGGTAGAATTTAACTCCTTGTTTGGTCAACATAGGACTGAAATGGGATGTACACATACATAAATATATGTATTTTACAGTTTCTGATGATGGGTTGGGTATACTACTAATCACATTTGGCTGTCTGTCTGTGTGGAAGGCTTTGTTGGATAACAGAGAGCAGATGTGGGAGGGTAAGTGGGTGTATGTTTAAAGAGCTTGTCATTGGCTCATACAGCACAGATGTTTTTAGGTCATCATCTTCTTCTGGCTACTAGCAGTGACTGATTCAAACTAAATTTCAGATGCTGAACCAAACGACGCAAACTAGCACTCACAGTACAAAAGTATACAAAAGCTCATTGTTCCAGTCTCACTGTTAGGATGTGTACTTTGTCAGATACATTGACGTTTGTTTAGGTCAGTATACGGATGAATGAAAGTTCTAACTAGGACACTAACGTTATGGAATTTTCCAAACCACAGCAATAAAAGACTGCGGTTTACGGTAATATTCTGGTACTGCCAGCTGACTCCAGCTGAACGTAGTCCCAAACGGTTAAGCGTAGTTAAACTCAGCCAAACATGTTGAGTGGTGAGATCACATCTATGCTTGATTTTGTTAGTGGGAAGGTTTTCTTTGTCACCTTTTTGTGTTCAGTTTATTTTGGTTCACTCTGTACATTTACAAGAAAACCACAGCTTGTAAACAAATGTCACCAAAACCTTTTTTTTTTTTGGATTTGATTTGGATGACATTCTTATTTTAGATTAATTGCTTCTCAGTCCTTTTTAATGTAAGCTGGGATCTGAAACTGCTTATGCATACAGCTTTGGGTGGTGATATAATAGCCCTAGCAAATATACGTTACCAACAATATTAATGTTATGGTGTTACTTTAATGCAACTGTACCGAGTTACTGAAGCTGTATTTCATGATGGAAGATCGCAGTTGAGGAGGAAATGGAATTCATATCTGGTTGTCTTTTTCTAATACCTTAGTTAAACAAATGTGCATGATATGACTCAATTTTCATTCTACTTACTGCAGCAAACTCACTGCGTGCTGTTACAGCCCTGAAAGAAGGTTTGCTGTGACTGGTGTTGGCAGGGAGTTCCACAGGACATCTGCTTGGCCACTCTGGTTGTGGTCATTTGATTCGGCTGAGAGCTGCTAAGCTAGAACAAAATGTCTTGGCTTATATAAGCTAGTTGCCAATTATATGAGAAGCTGGATATTTCTATGGAAAAATCTTTAAGTCACAGAAATGACATAAGTCGGGGAGATCAAGCCTTGTTTTGCGTCCTGTAAAGGAGTAGGTTTATGATTCTCGCCATCTTCTATGATTGAGGTTTGACTATAGTTTCTATTATTTTCTGTTAAGCAAATTGGCTACTGTTCTTACCAGAATAGGACTGGTACATTAGGGGGTTATCAAAAGTTATTAGTCTACATAATTGTCTTTCCTTATAAGCGTGGTCAATATGGATCAAAAATTTCATTGAATCACAAGTTGTACAGTGAAAATGTGACATGTTACATTTTAATAATTAATTCTTTCACAGTATGTTATAAGCTAGCAGTTGGCTGTTTGCCTAGAAGGTTTAGCTAGAGATCCTCGTGGTTACCAGTGCGGCTTTGCCAGACTACATCTGGTTTTGAACCACAAGAGCTTCATCAGAGCTTCCCTTTTTAGGATCACTATTGGCTTGCATTATAACCAGGAAACTGAATTCTGGTTGTGGTTAGCATCAGCACATGGTGTTGTTTACTCTGACTGCTACTTTAGAGTTTTTAATCATTCCTCTTAAGCATCGAACACCAGGAGACTGACAATTGTCTGTGGTTGGGGTTAAGCAGGTGCCATGGTGTACAATTTAGATTCAGAGCCAGATGTATTAAGGGACTATATGTCTACACATTTTCCTTTGGAAAGAACTTGCAGAAAAAATCAACTCATGCTCTATTTCTAGATGTTGCTAAAGACAGCCAACATCAGCAAAATTGTTATTGGTCATCCACCAATATCTAATCGGATTACTCTTTTTTCCAACTGATGTAGTGAATAAGCCATATAAGCCTTGGTTGGATTTCATTGGGAACGCGACTCATTGCAGCCTCCAGATGAAATATTATGCTTGGATACAAGTTAAAAATTTGCATTAAAGTAACAGACATACACGCAAAAACGAAAATCTGAAGTTTGTTTAATTTTTCTTTTCAACATAGTCCCCTTCTAATTTCTCAAAACTCAATCTTGTTTTCTTTCCTTTGTTTTTCCTCTCTTTATTGCTTTATGTAATACAGTATAAGGCTGTAAATCAGTTTTATTTACATAGCACTAAATCACAATAAACAGTTGCCTTAAGGCACTTTAAATGCCCTTTAAAACAAAATGAAAAAAATTAGCACATTTCAATGTTTGAGAAGCTGAAACAGTTTCAGTCTAATTAGAATAATCAGCTATGAGATTTACTGTTGATTCATTTTGATTTTACCTTCATTTTCAGCTTTGGACCCTAAACACACACAAAATAATTATTGCTTTAACATTTATTTTTCTTACACTTTTTTGTGACATACTGGGAGAAGTGCTTATAAACCAGTTTGACACAGTGCCATTTATCATCTTTAGGGTATGTGCCTGATGTTTCACTTCACTGTATCTTTATAGTCTTTACATTTTCACTGTGACTTATCACCCACATGCACAAGTACAGTGACAAAAATGTACTAATACACAAAACCGAGGGACGTGTGTGGTTGTGTGTGTGTGTGTGTGTGTGTGTGTGTGTGTATGCATGTGTGTGAATAGCTGGCATATGGTAGCCATCTAGCCCTGGCGGCACTGCTGAAGGAAATTCCAGCGTTGTAGAACTGAGGCCAAGATACTGGTGCTGACACACACATACACACAGAGACACACACACACTACACTACAGGTTTGTGACATTTGTGCCAAAGTCATGCACACAAAATAAAATCTTAAATTTGAAGTACTAACAAGTTAATGGAAAATTCTCTACCAAAGTAGAAAAAACATTTTTTCTTTAATACCCCTACTGTTCTTGTTTTATTTTGCACACACGCACATAAAACGCACACTCTCAGGCCTTGCTCTGTGGATTGGCTAGGTGCTATCTCTGTACACACATGGCAGTCATTATTTCTTGTGTGTTTAGACTTGGGCAAAAAATTGGAAGTGAGCCTTAGCAGTTTGACTGCTGGGTAGTAGTGGCAAGGTTTAGTTTCTGTAGGGTCTGTTTCTCTGTGTTCAGTGTCAGCTGCAGACCTACTTATTTATAGGCCTATTTAGAGGTCATTTATCATGCTGAGTATGGATGGAGCTATCTCAAAGTCCAGCTTTATCTTTACGTCTCCTGTCCTGGAATATATCTCATAGCAGTATTAGTAAAAAACACCACAGAAAGCAGAAGCATAGTGTTAAATCATTGCCAATCATTGATGATTGGAGTTTCAATAAAGTCATACTTTCCCTTCCTCTATTCTGCTTTGCTCTGGCTCCCACTGTGGGAACTGATTTCCCATGCTTATCACTTTACCTATCTTCCTCAGGATCATGATACCTCGTCTTTCCACTCCACTTGTCCCCTTATCTCGCCTGCACTCGAGACATGTCAGCATTACATGGTTTTGATTTTGATACCTGAATGAACGTTTTTCTTTCTGTTTTCTAGATACCCATAACATTACCCTTTATCTCTTATGCCTTTATTCTCATTATAGTTTTCTTCTATTTCATTTTAAACTCATTAGTAGTTGCTAAGATTGCTCTTGAATTAGTAATTGCTGCTTTATTTGTGTGGCATCTTACTGGCACCTCCATGTCCTTTGTGTTAACCAGGCGGCACCCTTATAGGGGCTGACAATGAAGCCAACTCAGAAGTGCTAAAATATGCAGTACCTCAAAAGGCCACTTGAGCCTGTTCACCCCCCCCCCCCCCCCCCCCCCCCCCCCCCCCCACAAACCCCCCCC